>JAIUJO010000790.1:0-2500 GCA_023846275.1 Vanilla planifolia
GGAAGAAGAAGAAGAATAGGAAGGAGAATAAGAAGATGGGAAGAAGAAGAAGAAGAGAATGAAGAGGAGGAAGAAGAAGATGAAGAAGAAGATGAGGACAAAGAAGAAGAAGAAGAAGAGAAGAAGAGGAAGAAGAAGAAGAAAAACAAGAAGATGAACCATAATAACGATGAGGAGGAAGATTGAAAGAAGAAGAAAAAGAAACAGAAGAAGAAGAGAATGAAGAAGAGAAAAAGAAAATGAAGAAGAGAAGAAAAAGGAGGAGGAGTTGAGAAGAAGATGAAGGAAAAGAAGAAGCAGAGAAGAAGGCAAAGGAGGAGGACAAGAAGAAGATAAACAAGAGGAAGAAGAAAAAAAAGAGGAAGAAGAAGAAGAAGAAGAAGAAGAGATGAAAAAGAAGAGGAAGAAGAAGAAGAAGAAGAACAAGAAGAAGTACAGAAAGAAGAAGAAGAAGAAGAAGAAGAAGAAGATAAAGAAAGAGAATATGATTAAGAAGTGGAAGAAGAAGAAGAAGTAGAAGAGCAAGATGAGGTAGAAGAAGAAGAAGAAGAAAAAGAAGATGACGAAGAAGACAATGAAGTAGAAGAAGTAGACTTAGATGTGGAAGAATAAGAAGGAGAAAAACAGGAAGAAGAAGACGAAGAAGAAGAAGGAGAAGAAGAGGAGAAAAAGGAAGAGGAAGAGTAAGAAGAAGAAGAATAAGGAAAAGAAAAAGAAGAAGAGGTAGAAGAAGAAGAAGAAGAAGAAGAAGAAGAAGAAGAAGATGGGGAAGAAGAAGGAGAAAAAGAAGAAAGAGATGTAGTAGTAATAGTAGTGGAAGAAGAAGATGATGATGAAGAAGAAGAAGTAGAAGAAAAAGATGTTAAAGAAGATGAAGAAGAAGATTAGGACGAAGAGGAGGAGGAGGAATAAGAAGATGAAGAAGAAGAAAAAAAGAAGAAGAAGAATAAGAAGAAGAAGAAAAAGTGGAAGAAGAAGAAGAAGAAGAAGAAGAAGGAAAAGAAGGCAAAGAGGAAGAGGAAGAGGAGGAAGTAGAAGAAGAAAAAGAAGAAAAATAGACGAAAAAGAAGAAGAAGAAGAAGGAGAAGAGGTAGAAGAAGAAGATAAAGAAGAAGAAGAAGAAGAAGATGAAGAGGAAGAAAAGGAAGAGGAAAAGGAAGAAGAAGTGGAAGAGAAGAAGGATAAGAAGAAGAAGAAGAAGAAGAAGAAGAAGAAGATGGAGGAGGAGGAGGAGGAGGAGAAGGCAAAGAACCAGAAGAAGACGTAGAAGTAGAGGAAGAAGAAAAAGAAGTTGGAAAAGAAGGAGGAGGAGGAGGAAGACAAGGAGAAGGAGAAGAAGATAAAGAAGTAGTAGAAGAAGAGGAGAAGTAGAAGAAGAAGTTGAAGAAGATGTTAAAGAAGAAGAAGTAAAAGAAGAAGAAGATGATGATATAATGATGATGAAGGAAAAACTGAAGAAGATGTAGTTGGACAAGAAGAAGATGAAGAAGAAGAAGAAGAAGAAGTGGGTGAAGAAGAAGACGAAGAGGAGGATGAAGAGGAAGAAGAAGAAGAAGAAGAAGAAGAAGAAGTAGATGAAGAAGAAGAAGTAGAAGTAGAAGAAGGAGAGGAGGAGGAGGAGGAAGAGGAGGAAGAAGAAGAAAAAGATGATGATGAAGAAGAAGAAGAAGAAGAAGAAGAACAGGGAGGAGAAGAAGAACAGGGAGGAGAAGAAGAAGAAGAAGTAAGAGAAGAAGTAATAGAAGAAGAAGAGGAAGAAGAAAAAGAAGAAAAAGAAGTAGTAAGAAGAAGAAGAAGAAGAAGAAGGAGAAGAGGAAGCATAAGAAGAAAAATAAGTAGAAGAAGAAGAAGAAGAAGAAGAAAAAGTTGTAGTTGTAGTAGTAGTAGTAGAAGAAGAAGAAGAAGAAGAAGAAGAAGAAAAGGAAGAGGAAGAGGAAGAAATAGAAGAAGAAGAAGAAGAAAAGAAAAAAGAAGTAGAAGAAGGAGAAGAAGAAGTAGAAAAAGAAGAAAAATGAAGAAGAAGAGGAAGAAGAAGAAGAAGAAGAAGAAGAAGAAGATGATGATGATGATGATGAAGATGAAGAAGAAGGGGAAGAAGTTGAAGTAGAAGAAGAAGAAGAAGAAGAACAAGGAGGAGGAGGAGGACAAAGAGAAAGAGGAGAAGAAGAAGAGAAGAAGAGAAGAAGAAGAAGAAGAAGAAGAAGAAGAAAATGGCAAGAAAAAGAAGAAGAGCAAGAAGTAGACGAAGAAGAAGAAATAGAGCCAGAAGGAGAAGAAGAAGAAGAAGAAGAAGTAGAAGAAGATTTGAAAGATGAAGAAAAGAAACTGCAGAAGAAGAAGAGAATGAAGATGTTGATGAAGAAGAAGAAGAAGAAGAAGAAGAAAAAGAAGAAAAAGAAGTAGTAGTAGTAGAAGAAGAAGAAGAAGAAGAGGAAGAAGAGGAAAAAGGTGGAGGAAGAAGAAGAAGAAGAAGAAGAAGAAGAAGGAGAGGAAGAAGGTG
>JAIUJO010000790.1:17500-165000 GCA_023846275.1 Vanilla planifolia
GAAGAAGAAGAGAAAGAAGAAGAAGAAGGAGAAGAAGAAGAAGATGATAAAGAGGAAGAAGAAGGAGAAGAAGAACAAGTTGAAGAGAAGAAGAAGAAGAAGAAGAAGGTGATGACGAAGAAGAAGAATGTGAAGTTGATGAAGAAGAAGAAGAAGTACAAGATGAGGAAGAAGAGGTAATAGAAGATGAAGAGCAAGAAGTGGTAAGAGAAAAAGAAGATGTTGTTGTAATAGAAGAAGAAGATGAAGAAGAACAAGAAGGTGAAGAAGAAGAAGAAGAAGTAGAAGAAGAAGAGGAAGAAGAAGAAGAAGAAGAAGGTGAAGGAGAAGGAGAAGGAGATGGGGAAGAAGAAGAAAAAGAAGATGGAGAAGAAGAAGAAGAAGAAGAAGAAGAAAAAGATGAAAAGGAATAACAAGGAGAAGAAGAAGAAGAAGAAGAAGTAGCAGTAGAAGAAGAGAAAAAAGAGGAAGAAGAAGAAGAAGAAGAAGAAGAAGAGGAAGAGAAAAAATAATAATAATAAGAAGAAGAAGAAGAATAAGAAGAAGGAGGTGGAGGAGGAGGAGGAGGAGGAGGGGACGAAGAAGAAGAAGAAGAAGAAGAAGAAAAAGAAATAGGAGGAGGAGGAGGAGGAGGGGGAGAAGAAGAAAAAATTGAATGAGATGAGAAGATGAAGCAGAAAAAGAAGAAGAAGAAGTGGAAGATGATGTGGATAAAGAAGAAGAAGAAGAAACGGAAAAAGAATAGAAAGGAGAGGAAGTAGTTGTAGGAGAAGAAGAAGAAAAAGAGGAAAAGGAAGAGGAGGAAAAGGAAAAAGAAGTAGAAGAAGGAGAAGAAGAAATAGAAGAAGAAGAAAAAGAAGAAGAAGTGGAAAAAGAAGAAGGAAAAGAAGAATAAAAAGATGAATATGAAGGGGAAGAAAAAGAAGAAGATATTGTAGAAGAATAATAAGAGGAAGAGGAAGAAGAAGAAGAAGTTGCAGAAGAAGAAGAAGAGGAAGAGAAAGAGGAAGAGACAAAAGAAAGAGAAGAAGAAGAAGAAGAAGAAGAAGAAGAAAAAGTTGAAGATACAGTAGTAGTAGTAGTAGAAGAAGATGAAGAGGAAGAAGAGGAAGAAGAAGAACAAGGAGAAGAAGAAGAAGAAAAAGAAATAGAAGTAGTAGTACTAGTGTAGAAGAAGAAGAAGAAGAAGAAGAAGAAAAAGAAGAAAAACAAGAAGAAAATGCAGAAGAAGAAGAAGAAGAAGAAGAAAAAGAAAAAGAAGAAGAAAAAGGAGAAGAAGAAGAAGGAGGAGAAGGAGAAGAAGAAGATGAAGAAAGAGAAGAAGAAGAGGAGAAGGAGAAGAAGAAGTGGAAGAAGATGTTATAAAGAAGAAGACGAAGAAAAAATAGAAGAAGACAAAGAAGTAGAAGAAGAAGAAGAAGAAGAAGAAGAAGAGGACGAATGGGAAGAGCAAGAAGAAGAAAACAAAGAAGAAGAAGAAGTAGAAGAAGAAGAAGAAGAAGAAGAAGTAGATGAAGAAGAAGAAGATGAAAAAGAAGGAGAAAAAGAAGAAGATGTAACAGAAAAATAAGAAGAAGAAGAAGAAGAAGAAGAAGGAGAAGTAGAAGAAGAAGAAAAAGAAGTAGAAGAAGAACAAGAAGAAGAAGAACAAGAAGTAGAAGAAGAACAAGATGATGATGATGAAGAAGAAGCTGAAGAAGAAGAAGAAGAAGAATAAGAAAATTAAGAAGCTGAAGAAGCAAAAGCAAAAGAAGAAAAAGAAGAAGAAGAAGAAGAAGAAGAAGTATTAATAGTAGAATAATAATAATAATAATAATAAGAAGAAGCAGAAGAAGAAGAAAAAGAAGAACAGGAAGAAGAAGACGAAGAAGAAGAAGAAGAGGAAGAAGGTGGAAAAGGAGAAGAAGAATAGAAGAATAAGAAGAAGGCGAAGAAGAAGAAGAAGAAGAAGAAGAAGAAGAAGCAGAAGAAGAAGAAAAAGAAGAAGAAGAAGAAGAAGAAGAAGAAGAAGAAGAGATGAAGAGATGAAGGAAAAGAGGAAAAAATGGGGAAAATGATAAAGAAGAAGAAGGAGAAGGAGAAGAAGAAGAAGAAAAAGAAGTTGAAGAAGAACAAGAAGAAGAAGAACAAGAAGTAGAAGAAGAGGAAGATGAAGAAGAGGAAGAAGAAGATTAATAAGAAGAATAAGAAGATGAAGAAGCAAAAGGGTAAGAAGAAGAAGAAGAAGAAGACGAAGAAGAAGAAGAAGTAGTAGTAGAAGGAGAAGAAGAATAAGAAGAAGAAGTAGAAGCAGAAGAAAAAGAACAAGAAGAAGAAGAAGGAAAATAATAAGAATAATAAGAATAATAAGAAGAAGAAGACTTAGTAGTAATGGTAGAAGAAGAAGAAGAAGAAGAGGATGAAGAAGTTGATGAAGAAGAAGAGGAAGAAGTGGAAGAGGAAGCAAAAGTGGAGGACGAAGAAGAAGAAGAAAAAGAATAGTAGAAGTTGAAGATGAAGAAGAAGAAAAAAAGAAGATAAACTCCAAAGTTAAGCATAATTGGGTGTGAGACGGCTGATCTAACCGCTTATGAATTCCTCTTGTCGCATATATTGTTTTATAATAATACTTTTTCTTTTGGATGATACTTGTTATAAATAATATGTTAATTCTAGCTAATTAAATAATTATAAATGATAGTTCATAAAAATAATTTTATAAATTAATTACTAATAATAAGTTTACAATATTATTATTGAGTTATATATAATAATAAACATTACATATCATATGATTAAAAAATATTATATTTAATATATTTTAATTTTTAGTAAAATAACCTATATCAATTATAATAAATTTATTTTTATAAAAGTTTATATATATACTGTATTTAAATTTTTTTAGATATATTAATATTATATTATCGAATTTTAGAAATGTAGAATTATATAAATAATGTGAAGTAATATTTATAATTGTTATCGATATTACACCATATAAATAAAATATATTAGAATAATTGTATATTTTATATTTAAATAACTTTTTAAATTTTATATATAATAAAATAATATAATATTAAAAGTTAATATATTCTTAAAACATTTGAGGTAGTTTAAAATAATAATAAATCTTAGATATTTTATCTTTGTTTGATTATAAAATATGACATATGATTAACTTGTTATATTTAGTAAAAAAATAATTTGAACTATTAATATTTAACATTCATTTAATCATTTTTCTCATATTTTTTTCTTATCTTAATGTCTTATATTTTCTCACTTTCTACTCTCTTTTATTATCATTCTCTTATTTGTCTCTTTATTTCCTATCTTCTTATATTTTTCTTGGTCACCAGCTATCTTGTATCGTTCTTTGTTTTCTCATTTTTCTCTCTTTCACATATTTATTTATTTTCTATATCTCATTTACATTCTAACTTTTTTTGTCGCTTTATTAAATCATCTCATTAATCTTTGTTGCTATTTTTTTCTATGTTATGGTTTTATAAATTTGTGACTTTCTCTTTATAATGGAATAGTTATCTATTTCTCCATTATGTAGCCCATCATATAACAATATTTAAAAAAATTCACATGTTGTATTATTAAATAAATAACATTTATCGTACATAATTATCTCATTATTTTATTTATTAAATACTTTAATTTTTCATTTATAAAAACTGTAACATAATGTAAGAAAATCTTGTGTAATAATATCTACATTAACAAAAATAATAGTTTATCTAATTATTGATTTATTTATATAAAAAAATTTATATAAGAATATATTATGATATATATATAATAATCATATTTTTCATAAAAGTGTATATACTTGATAATTCTAAAACTTTTAGAAATGGTTCATTATCTTAAATAATATAATAGAAACCTATATTTTTTTTTCTCTATTATATGCATGTGCGACCAAGCGAGCATTATGACACTATATCTTATTAGAACTCCTAAGTAAAACTTTCTTGGATGACTGTAATATTGGGATAGGCAACCTTTTGTGAAGTCCTCATGTTGTAAATATTTAATCATATTACTTTTTATAATAATAGATAATTTATTTTAACATGTCAATATTAAAAAATTAAATTATTATAAATGAAAGTTTATAATTACAATTTTAGTTATAAATTATTAATAAAAATTTTATAATATTAATCTTAATTTTATATAAGAATAAATATGACACATCATTTGATATATTAAAATAATAACATTAATAAAGTTTATTAATAAGTAAAATAACTTATATAAAAGATAATAAATAAGAAATAAATTGAATTTTTAAAATATATTTATGATATGAATGTAATGTTTTTAAATATTAGAAGATTATATTATAAAATATTAGAAATTCTAAATTATATCAATATTATTGAATTTAATTTATATTTTTATATATATATATTTTTATCACTTAGAGATAATACATTAGAATAATTATATTATTTAATAATATTTTTAATTTTAAGTATTGATAAAAATATTAAATTAATGGTTTATATATTTTTTAAATATTTCAGATTCTCAAAAGAAAAAAACCTTAAATGTTTTTTATATTTTATTATAATTAAGTATTATATATGACTAACTAATTAAGTTTAAAAAATATTATAAGTTTAATAAGTGAGATTAAACTTTTATTTAATTATTTTCTCACTTTCTCTATTTATCTAAAAGTCTCTTATATTATGTTACTATCTTCTCGATCCGATTATCATTGTCCATTTGTTTCGTCATTCTTTGTCTCCTTATATTTTTCTTAGCCTCTCTCTCATTTATTATTTTGTACTTTCTCATTTGTTTCTCTTTTTTATTTAATTATTTATTGTCTCTATGTCCTCTATGTTCTTCATTTTTTTCTCTTCATGAAATCATCTCTCAACTCTCTAAATTAATATTTTCCTTTATATTTTATTGTTAAATATCCATGTCTTTCTCTATTTGTGATACAATTACTTTATCTATTTTTATTATCTCTTTTTTTAGTCGATCAATTAATAATATTTAAGAAATGTCTTATTATTCATATTTTATATATAATATTTATGAAATATTTATATATATATTTTATTATTTATATTTATTACATTTTTTAATTTTTTATTTATAAGTATGATAACATAATAAAAGGAAATCTTATATTTTAGTGTCCAAACTATCAAAAATAATATTTTATGTATTTTTGTATTAATGTTTTTAAAACAAATTAGTTATATTAGAATACATTATTACTTATATAATAAGAATAAAATTTTTTAAAAGTTTATATTGAAGTAAAAACAAGTGTTTGAATTCCAAAAATGGGGATCACTTCATATTTTAATTTATTTTTTTGCAAATTATTTATTATATTTATTTTTCAAAATTATTATAAAAGTAATTTTATGCTTATAATAATTTTAGATTTACAAATATAATAATTTCTAACTTTTATAATAAAAATAAAGTTGAAATGGTACACTAAAATTTAATTAATAAATAAAGTTTTAATTTATAATTGTTAAATATTATATATGGTTAACATATTATATTTAGTTAATATTATAAGTTTAATTATTAAAATTTGACTTTTATTTAATTATTTCTCTCTTTTTCCTTGTCATCTCGTTGTCTCTCACATTTTTTCACTTTCATCTTCCTCGTATTGTCATTCTCTAATTTGTCTTTTTATTTTTGAACTTCTTATATTCTTCTTGGCATCTCTGTGTCAACTATCATTTCTCTACCTTTTTTTTCTCTCTCTCTGTTTCAACTTTTATTTATTCTCCTTATCTCTTATATGTTTTTTCAACTTCATTAAATCATCTCACTCATCCCTCTCTATTATTATTTTTCTTTTTATTTTGTTCTAATAAATTTATGACTTTCTCTCTTTTATAGAATAATTATCTCCATTTTTAAATATAATATTATTATATTATTAATATTAAAAATAGAAAAATATGTCATTATTATTAAATAATGTTAACATTTATTATTTATATAATAATATATCAAGGTAATATATTAGAATAATTAAATTATTTATTATTTACTTAACTTTTTTATTTTATATTTGAATAAAATAAAATAAAATTAATAATCAATATTTCCTTTAAATCTTTGTAATATCCAAAGATAGTTATAAACCTTAAATATGTTTTATATTTTATTATTATTAAATATTGTATACAACTAATTTTTTATATTTATCAAATATTATAAGTTTAATTACTAAGACTTAGCTTTTACTTAATTATTTTTTTTTCAATACCTTTCACTTTGTCTCATTTCCTTCTCTTTACTACTACCATTCTCTTATTTATCTTTTCATTCTCTATCTTGTTGTGTTCTTCGTTGGCTCTAACTCTCCTCTATGCATATTGACTTTCTTATTTCTCTCTTTTTCAGTTATTTATTTAATCTTTTTGTCTCCTTTGAGTTCACCTTTTCTTTTCCACTTCATTAAATCATGTCTCAGTTCTCTATATTATAATTTATCTCTCTAATTTGCATTTTTTGATCCATAACTGTTCTTCACTCTTGTAGAATAGTTATATCTATACCATTATCACTTACTTAGCCCATCAATTAACCATATTTTATAAATCACTCATTGTTCATTGTTTAATGTGAAATATTTTTTAAATATAAATTTTTATTAGTTATATTTATTACATAATTTTATTTTTTATTTTTAAGAATAATGAAATAGTAAAAGAAATTCTTATGTATTATTGTCTACATTACCAAAAGTAATAAATTCTATAATTAATTTTTATTAATTTCATATAAATAAAATATTGATATAAGAATAAATTATGACGTATGTAATGACCCTAAATTTTTTAAATGTGAATATGCTTGATAATTTAGAAAAACTATGAAATTGTCCATTACCTTTAAGATAATAATCACATAGCTATGATTTTTTTTATCTACATGTGTGACCATACCAGCATTATAACACAGAACCTCATTAAAACTCGAAAGTTAAGCATGCTTGAATGAGAGTAGTATTGAGAAGGGTAAGATCTAAAGAAGTCCTTGTGTTGCGGTTAGTTTTTCATGGTATCTTATTTTCTAATTAACAATAATTATTTTCAATAACATGTAAATGTTAAACATTAAATTATTTGAAATGATATTTTATAATGATTATTTTGATAATTAATAATTAATAATTAATAATTAATAATAATTTTATAATATTATTGTCATTTTCATAAAGTAATAGAAATACACATCATATGATATAATAAAAATTAACTTAATGTTGTTAAATATTAAGAAAAATAACATACATCAATTATAATAAATTAGAATTAATTTATGTTTATAATAGTATATATATGTTGTATATATAAATTTTTAATTATGATAATATTTTTTTCTTAGAACATTAGAAATTTAAATTTATGTCATTGATGTCAAATATTATTTACATTTATTTTCAATATTACATCATATAAAGATAATATATTGGAATAGTTATACTATTTTAAATTTAGTTAACTTTTTAAAGATTAAATGTAAATAAAAAATATTAAAATAATAGTTAAAATATTGTTAACAAATTTGTAGTATTATTTAAAAAACTAATTATTTTATATTTTATTATTATTTAAAAAATATATTTGATTAACTTATCATATTTAATAAATATTATAAATTAAAATTTTAAAATTTATCTTTTATTTAACTGTTTGTCAAGTTTTTTATTTTATCTCAATTTCTCTCATTTTCTCTCACTTTGATCTCTCTCTTGTTATTATTCTTTTATTTGTCTCTTCATTCTCTATCTCTTTATTTATTTTTCTTGGTTTTTCTCTCCTCTCTATCATTCTTTATGTTCTTATTTCTCTCCCTATTTTAGTAATTTATTTATTCTTTCTATCTCCTTTATGTATTCTTTTTTCCCTCTTTATTTAATAATATCTCATGTGTCTCTACTACTATGTTTCTCTTTACTTTGCTCTTATCAATCTTTAACGTTCTCTTTCTCACAACATTATTATCATTGACACCATAATCTCTTCTTTAACCAATAAGTTTATATTAATGAAGAAATCACTCATACTGAATAGTTTAATAAATTAAATTTGTGATAAATATATATTTTATTATATGAATTTATTATGTAATCTACTTTTTTTTATAAGAATGACAATAAAATGGAAAAAAATCTTATGTATCAATATCTAAGTTTTTAAAAATAATAAGTTATGTAATTATTTATTATTTTTTAAAAACATAATATTGATATTAGAATATATTATAACATATATAATAAGCATAAAGTTTTTTAAAGTACATATCCTTGATAATTTAGTAAATTTCAGAATTGGATAATTATCTTCTAGAAAATAAACACAAAACTATGATTTATTTTTTGCATGTTTGTGTGACCAGATGAGCATTATAGCACTTGATGTCACTAAAACACCAAAGTTCAAAATTCTTAGGTGAGAGTATTTTGAGATTGGGTGACTCCTTAAGAAGTAACTGAATTGCACTTATTTCGTTAAAACATTTTTTTAATAAAGAACAATTAATTTCAATGACATGTTAACATTAAAAAAATAAATCATTTAAATATTAATTTTTAATTATCATTTTAGTAATTAATAATTAATAATAACTGAATAACCTCATTTTCAGTTTTATATAATAATAAATAAGCATATTATATGATATAATAAAATAATAACATTAATAAAGTTTAACATTGACCAAAATAACTTATACCAATTATAATAAATTAGAATTAATTTATGTTTATAATAGGATATATAAGTTTTTTACAAGCTTTTTTTAATATAGTAATATTATATTATTTAATATTAGAAATTTAAAATTATATGTTTCATGTTAAATTTTGTTAATATTTATTGTTTATATTACATCATATTAAATTAATATTTTAAATAAATTATATTATTTATTATTTAATTAAATTTTTAGCTTTAAGTTTGAATATAATGATAATAAATTAAAAGTTAAAATATTTTTTAAATATTTTTAATATTTTAAAATAATATTAAACCTAAAAATATTTATTATAATATATTATTATTAATTATTTTTTGTTATTAATTTATTATATTTTTTAAATCTCTCACTTATTTCTCTATTATACTATTATTCACTTATTTGTCTATTCATTCTTTATCTTCTTATAATCTTTTTTATCTTACTCTCTCATTTATTTTTCTTTACTTTCTCATTTTTTTCTCTTTTTCACTTATTTTTTTATTTTGTTTATCTCCTTTATGTTCTCTATGTTCTTTTACTCATTGAATTGTGCCACATCTTGTTTTATTATTTTTCTCTCTATTTTGCTCTCATTAATCTGTGACTTTCTCTCTCTTACAAAATAATATCTTCACTTTTATTATCACTTTTTGAACATATCAATTAATAACATTTAAAAAATCTCCAAAGTTGGATGTTTTTATATGAAATAGTTTTTACAATAAATGCTTTATCATTAATATTCATTGCATAATTTAATTTTTTATAACAATTATAAAATAATTAAAAATCTTTTGTATTAATGTCTACTTTATCGAAAATAATAGTTTATGTAAATGTTTCCTTACATTATATAAAAATATTTATATTAAAATATATTATTTCATATATAATAATCATAATATTTTTTAAAAGCATATTTGCTTGATAATTTATAAACTTTTAGAGAATGATTTTTTGTCTTCAAAGTAATATTAAGAAGTCCCTTTGTTCCACTTATTTTAACACAACATTCCTTTTTCTAATGATTGATAATTGATTTTAAAAACATGTTAATATTAAAAAATTAAATTATTATAAATGGTAGTTTATAATTAGCATTTTAGTAGATATTATTAATATTTTTATAACAATATAATTAATTTTATATGGTAACAAATACAACACATCAAATGACATAATAAAATATTAATTTTCATATAGTTTAACATTGAGAAAAATAAATTATATTTATTTTAAGAAATGAGAAATAGTTTATGTTTTTAATATTATATATATAATATGTGTAAAATTTTTAAATCTAGCATTATTATGTTATAGAATTTGGAAAATCTATATTTAAATATTAGAATAATTATATTATTTAATATTTAATATATTTTTTATTTTATGTTTGGTGAAATAATATTAGATTAATCGAAAAATATATTTTAAATATTTTTAACATCATAAAATAATAATAATCCTTAAATATAATTTATATTTTGTCAATATAAAATATTATTTATGATTAATTTGTTATATTTAATAAATATCATAACTTTTATTTTTAAGATTTAACTTTATTTTTTTCTTCATGTGTAACCACACAAGCATTATAGCCCTTGATCTCATTAGAATTCTAAAGTTAAGCATGCATGCACTAGGATAGTATTGAGATGGGTGACTATTTGACAAGTCATCCTGTTTTATCAATTTTTTGAAAATGTTGAAAAATAAAATTATTATAAAAGATAAATTTATAATTAGTTTTTTAGACATTAATTATTAATAATGACTTCATAACATTATTATCATTTTTAATATTAAGTAATATAAATTATATGAATTATAATAATTAAGAATTAATTTATGTTAATAATTTTATATATACGTTGTTTATAAGTTATTTTTAAATATAGTAATAGTACATTAAAAAATGTGAAAAATCTAAAATTACACCATTAATTTTAAATATTATTTATATTTATTATAATTATTACATTTATTATATTTAATACATCATATAAAGTTAATACATTAAAAATTATATTATTTAATATTTACTTATTTTTTAATTTTTAATATGAATGAAATAATATTATATTAATTATAAAACTTTCTTGAAATATTTGTAAAATTCTAAAATAATAATAAATCTCAAAAGTATTTCATTTTATATTATTATTAAGAATTATATTTGATTATTAAGATTTTCTTATTATTTCATTATTCCTCATACTTTTTTCACATTATCTCAATGTCTCTAACTTTCTCTCACTTCTTTCTCTCTTCGTTTATTATTATCATTTGTGTCTCTTTATTCTCTATGTCCTTATATTCTTTTTAGGTTCTGTATCTTTTTTATCCTTTTCTACATTTTTATTTCTCTTTCTCTTCCACAAATTTATTTATTCTCTTTATCTCCTTTATATTATCTCTTTTCTTTTTCTCTTTTTTAAATCATCGTTCATCTATCTCTATTACTATTTTTTCTCAAATTTATTTTTATAAATCTAAAATTTCTCTATCTCTTATAGAATAGTTATTTTCAATCGAATTATCAATTTTTTTAAACTTATCAATTAATAATATTAAAATGTCTTTTATGTTACATAGTTAAATTTATTATTTATTATCAATAAATATTATATTATTTAAATTTATTTTTTAAAATTTCTATTTTTATTTATATGAATGATAAATAATAAAAGAAAATCTTATGTATTATTGAGAACATTATATTAAAAAAATATTGATATGACAATTCATCATGACATATATGAGGAGCAATGTTTTATTAAAGTAAATATGCTTGATAATTTAAAAAATTATAGAAATAATTTGTTATCTTCAATATAATAATGACATAATTATAATTTTTTTTATATGCATGTGTGGTAACACTTGCATTAAGCACTGAATCTAATTAGAACTACGAAGTTAAGCATGGTTCGATAAGAGTAGTAATTATCTTACACCTATTTTTTCATAAAATTTCTTTTTCTAATAAAAGATATATATTTTTAATAATATATTAATTTAAAAAATTTAAATTATTATCAATTATAGTTTGTAATGAGTATTTTCATAATTAATTGTTTGTAATAACTTTCAAACATGGCTATAATTTTCAAATAATAACAAATATAGAACATCATATGATATAATAAAATAATATTTTAATATAGTTTAATATTAAGAAAATTAAGTTATATAAACTATAAAAAACTTTTATAGTTTGTTTATAAAAAGTTTCAACTATAATAATATTATAATATATTATAAATCTAAAATTATATAACAAATTTTTAATTTTATTAATTTTCATTATCAATATTATATCGTATAAAGGTAAAATATTAGAATAATTTAATTATTTACTTTTTAAATAAAATAATTATTTTTTAAATTATGAATTAATAATATTAAATAAATGCTTAAAATATTAAAAAAATATTTGTAATAATCTAAAAAAATAATGAACCTATGATATCTTATTGCATACTTTAGTATCTAATATTTATGTTAAATATATGTTTTATTATTTATATTTGTTACGTAATTTTTTTTTGTTTATAAGAATGATAACATAATTGAAGAAAATCATTTGTATTAATGTTAATGTCATAAAAAACAATAGTTTATGTATTTTTTATTAAGTTTGTTTCAATGAGATATTAATATTATAATATATTATGACATATGTGATAAGCATAAATGTCTATTAAAAGTGTATATGCATTATAATTTAGAAAATTTTAGAAATGATTCATTATCTTAAATACAATAATGGAACAACTATGATTTTTTTGTCTTTTTTTCTACATGTGTGAATACAACAATTTCATAGCACTAGATCACATTAAAACTTGAATTTTAAACTTGTGCCTATTTTTTAATAATATTTATTTTTCTAATGAGTGCTAAGTAATTTTTATAACATATTAATGAGAAAAAAATTAAATTATTATAAATGATAGATTATAATTAGAACTTTAGTGATTAATTTGCCAAATTAAAGATATAAATGAAAAATTAATTACTAATATTTATAACATAATTTAGTTTTTCATTTATGAGAATGATAACATAATGAAAGAAAATTGTAAATATTAATGTCTTCATTATAAAAAATATAAATTTGTGTTCTTTTAAATAAATTTTATATAAATAAAATATTGATATTATAATATATTATGTCATATATAATAAGCAAAAAAGTCTTTTTAAAAATACATGTTGAAGTGAAAAAAGTGTTGGAATTCCAAAAGGGTGGGGTCAGTTATGGTTTTAAACTACTTTTACTAATTTTTTTTAATTTTTGTTATTTTTCAAAAATTCTTTATAAAAGTATTTTAAATTTTATAAAATACTTTTATTTATAAACTTATTAATTTATAATTTTTATAAAAAAATAAAAGTTGAAATGGTTTAACAAAATTTTTATGCTATTCATTTGAAACAAGAACCTAAGTGAACTTGCAACTATGGTCAAGAAAATTGAATCCTATCCATTTTCTAAATTATTGATATGAGTAAACAATTTATATGCTTGAATATAATTTGAAATACATAATAAAGTGGAGTGTCTTAAAGTCAACAAACTAACATTCTATTTCATAGTAAAATAAAATCTTATGAAGGTTGATGTGCATGTCTTCAATCATTGAAGCTTGTAGAACACACCCAGGTGCTTTGAAGAAAACTAGTTCACTATGCTCAAAGTGCATATCTTGTCCATTACGTGTAAACCTATTTCATACTAAGCAAGCCCATTAGACTAGAATAAAAAATATTAAGACTTGGCTCATCAAATATAAGGGTGACCTAAAATATAAGTTTTATAATTTAGAAAATTTTAGAAATGGTTCATAATGTTTATGACAATAATCACACAACTATGATTCGTTCTCTTTTGTATGTATGTGGATCCACATCAGCATTAAAGCATTGGATTTTATTAGAATGCCAACCTTAAAGCATGGTTAGGCGAGAGTAATATTCGGATGGGTGACCACTTGAGAAGTCCTCATATTACACATATTTTGTTTATAGCAATTCTTTTTCTAAAAAATAATAATTGATTTTAAAAAGAAGGTAATGATAAAAAATTAACTTATCATAACAGATAATTTATAATTAAAATTTTAGTAATTAATTATCAATAATAATATTATTAATTTTATATAATAAAAAATATAACGCATTATATCACTTGATAAAACAATAACTTTAATATAATTTAATATTAAGCAAAATACTATTTATAATAAATTAAATTGAATTTATTTTTGTAATAGTATATGTACCATATGTAAAATTTTTAATATATAATAATATTATAATATACAATGTTAGAAATCTTATTAAATCATTTAATATTAAATATTATTTATTAAATAAAGAGTAAAGTAGGTGTATTATTAATTGTGTTTGAAAATTTGGAATTTTAAAAATGAATAAAATAATATTAAAATATTAGTCAAAATATTCATTAAATATTTGTAATATTTTAAAATTATAATAAACATAAAAAATCTTTTATATTTTATGATTATTAAAAAGTATATATAATTAAATTATTAAATTTAATAACTATTATAAATTTAGTTATTAAAATTTAAATTTTATTTCGTTAAATAATAATAAAATTTACATTTTATGATTATTATATAGAATTAATTTATGCTTATAATAATATATATATGTTTATGTGTAAAATTTTTTAAATATAATAAAATTATATTATAGAATATTAGAAATATAAAATTATATAATTAATGTTAAATATTATTTATATATATTACCTATATTAGGTGATATAAAGATAATATATCAAAATAATTATATTATTTATTATTTAATTAACTTTTATCATTTCAATTATTAATAAAGTAATATTAAATTTAAAGTCAAAATATTCTTTAAATATTCTAAAACAATTCAAAATTTAAAATATGTTTTATATTTTTATTATTAAATATTATATATCAGGAAATTTATTTTTTAATAAATATTACAAGTTTTATTTTTAAAATTAAGTTTTACTCAATAAGTTCTCTCACTTTTTATCTTTAAGTTAACGTCTCTGATATTTTCTTAGTTTCAACAATCTCTTATTATCATTCTCTTTATCTATTTATTCTTTATCTCTTTATATCTTCTTATCTTCTCTCTCTCATCTATCCTTTAATACTTTCTCATGTCTCGCCCTTTATCACCTTTTTATTTATGGTCTCTATCTCCTTTTCATTCTCCCTTTTCTTTTCCTCTTCTTTATATCTTCTCTTATCTCTTTTTATTGTAATTTTTCTCTCTATTTTTCTCTTATAAATCTCTGACATTTTTTCTCTCTTGTAGAATAGTTATCTTTATCTCTATTATCTTTTTTTAGTGTTTCAATTAATAATACTTAAGAAATCTAACATTTCGCATAGTTTTATATAAAATATTAACGACAAATATGTATTTTATTATTGGTATTTATTATGTAACTTAAATTTTTATTTATATTGATGATAATATAAAGGAAGAAAATCTTAAGTATTAATGTGTATGCTATAAAAAGTAATAGTTTACAAAACTTTTCTTACAAATTTCTTCTAAATAAAATATTTATTTTGGAATATATTATGAAATACATAGTAATGATAATTTTTTTAAAAAGTTATTTGCGTGATAATTTAAAAAGTTTTCAAATTGTTAATTACCTTGAAGAAAATAATAACACAATTATGATTTTTTTCTCATTTATTTTAATGTGTGACCACACCAGTATTATGACATTGGACCTCATTAGAACTTTAAAGTTAAGAATGCTTAGGCTAGACTAGTGTTAAGAGGGGTGAGTTCTTGAGAAGTTCTCAATTTGCTCATATTATTTTATAGTTTTTTCTAATGAATGACAAATTATTTTAATAGTAGGTCAATGTTAAAGAACTAATTTATTACAAATGATAGTTTATAATTAACACTTTTAGTAATTAAGTTTTAAAATAAATTTTAAACAACATTATCAATTTCATGAAATAATAAATATTACTTATCATATTATATAATAAAATAATAACATTAAAACAATATAATTTTGAAAAAATGCTTATAACAATTATAATAAATTATAAATAAATTTATATTTATAATATATACCATGAATAGTGTATGCATACTATGTATAAAAGTTTTTAAATATAATAGTTTTATATTATTGAATATCACTAATATTATTTTATTTTATTAAATTAAATATTATTTATATTTATTACTTATATTACATCATATAAAGATAATATATTATATTAGTTATTTTATTTTTTATTTATTTAGATTTTTTAATTTTAAGAGTTAATAAAATAATTTAATATTAAAAGTCATAGTATACTTTAAATATTTGTAATATTCAAAAACAATAATAAACCTAAAATAGTTTTTATATTTAATTACTATTAGATATCATATACGATTAAATTGCTATATTTAATAAATATTATAAGTTTAATATTAATATTTAACTTTTCTTTAATTATTTTCTTTATCTCCATATCTCAACCATTCTCTTAATTTTTGTCTCTTATCATTATTCTTTTTTTGTCTTTTGGTTTTCCATCTCTTTATATTCTTCTTGGCTTATCTGTCTTTTATATTTGTCTACTTTCATTATTTTTTCTTTTACTTATTTATTTATTGTTTTTATCTCTTTTATACTGTTTATTTTTTATTCTTTTTTTCAGGAAATTATCTTGTATCAACCTCTACTACTACTTTTACCTCTATTTTTCTCTTATTAAGGTGAAACTTTCCCTCTCTTATCAAATAATTATCTCCATCTGCATTATCCATTTCTAATTACTTTCCCTTTTTACATTGTTTGACTGAAATTAGAACCTATTTCCATGAATAATTGAGGTCAAAGAAACTCCACTAGTAAAAGAATTAAATGCTGAGTTTTTTCGAAACTGTTCACCTCCAACATATTAGTTTTTAATGGTTCAATTATAACTAGGGCTCAACCCTATCTCGATTTTTTTGAGATAAAATAAAAATTTGACTTTCAAAATGTTAGGCCACCCAACACAAAAGAAAAATAAAAGTATGACAAGAAAACATTTTTTGATAAAAAAGTTAAAACATTCCTATGCTTGTTGACAAATGTAAAAAGCCATGAAGAGCTCAAAATTATGAAAAGAATTAAGAAGTTTAAAACTAAAAAGAATTCGGCTTTGTTAAATCATTTGCATTTTAAGTAATCATAGGACAAAGGTGCTAGTAGAGAAAATTTATGCTTGTAAAATATAATACAACCCTTCTTTGAAATTTAAAAAATCTTGTTCAAATTTATTCATCATTTCTTTCCAAATGGTTTGGTATTTATTGAAAAATGTTTGCCATAATCATTAGAAAGTGAGTGAAAACCTATTACAAAAGCAGCTTCCTCACAATTTAAATAGATCTTAAAATATTCTTCATAAACAGCTTTTGTATGGCATAATATGGTTAGTTATTTAGCAATTATGTGGGATTGACTTGAGTCATTTGATCGACAGAGGAGAGATTTGGTTCTATCGATCAAGTTGGATTACAATTGAAATGTTCGATTAACCAACGGTAAAATTAGGATTAAATAGGAATCATAGAATTGAAAGAGGAGAGATTTGGTTCATTAGATCAAGGATAGATTATACATCAAAGAAAAAATAAATATTATTGTCTGGTGATGTTGAGAGAGATCATGATCACTAGATTGATCAATCTGTTACAACAGATGAAGTAAGAAGCATCTTATTGGCTTATTAAATGGACGATTGGATTAGTTAAGATCATAGTTCAAATGCATGATTGCACGGTGTTGAGTATTATTTTTTTTGGAAGGAGTGAATCAAATGGGCATAGTCCCTTATTGTAGGAAAAGATGTCAATTTTGTCTTTATAACAATTTTCTTGGATATAACTTATGACCTTAACTGGCATTAGCTCCCTCCCATTGTGATCAAGATTTAATCACCATCATGTACACATAACAAATAGGTCTTTTAGGTTCCAAATTGATCCATAATTATATTTTGTTTGAATGCTGCCAGTTTGATCCAATGCCCTACCCGATCTAGTTTAGGAAGTTGTAGTGAACTAGAATGAGTGGTCTTTATATTATTTCAACTAATTTTCCTTACCTGGTGCTCAGGCCAAAACTCTAATCGACTTGTTCACTTTTAGGCATAGCTTAGGATGTTGAATAAAATTTTCTTATTTACTTAATTATGAAAAATTTAATAGAATTATTTTTGCATGTAATCAAAATTTGATAATCAACCTCACATAGATTATCAAAAACAGAAAAATTTTATTTAATGAAGGAAAGAATGATTTAAAAATGGTATAATGTTGCTTAAATTAATGAATGGTTTAGGTAGGATTTGAAACAAGAAAAGAATGAAGAGATTGAAAATTTGAATCATACTCATTTGCAAATTCAAAGAGATGATTAAATAGTATTGATGCTGAATATGATTTGAAATTGATATGAAAGGAGAGTGCCTTAAAATAAAGAAACTAATATTTAATTTCTTTGTAAAATTAAACCTTATCAAAGCTTATCAGTATATCTTCAATCCTTAAAACTTCTTGAACACTCCAATGCGCTTTGAAAACCAGTAGTTCATGATGTTCAAAGTACATAGGTTGTTCCTTATATATAAACCTATTTCACATTAAACAATCCCATTAGAATAAAAGGCTAAACATTTATGGCTTAACGTATCAAACACATGGGCGACCTAACACGTACGTTTGATAATTTAGAAAATTTTAAAAATAATTTATTATCTTCAAGAAACTAATCACACAATTATGATTCCTTCTTTTATAAGTAGAATATGTGAACTTCTTAGTAATCACCTCTCTAGAAGTCTTTGTATTATATTTATTTTTTTCATGGCATTCCTTTTTCTAATAGATGATACTTTGTTTTAATAATGTGTTAATATTAAGAAGTTAAATTATTACAAATGATAGTTTATAATTAATATTTTATTAACTAATTATTATAAATAAATTTGTAACATTATTATTAAATTCATATAACAAAAAATGTGACACATCATGTGACATAATATAATAATAATTTAAACATAGTTTAATATTGAGAAAAATAATAATTTATGTATATAATAAACAATAGTTTATATATGATTAGCTTGCTATATTTAATAAATTTTATAAGTTTAAATATTAAGATATAATTTTTTAAATTATTTCTATAATTTTTTTCTTTTATCTCAATGTCTCTAATATTCTCACTTCCTTCTTTTCTCTTATTTGTTTCTTAATTCCATATCTTCTTGTATTCTTTCTAGCCTCTCTATCATCTATCCTTCTTTACTATCATATTTCTCTCTCTTCTACTTTTTTATTTATTCTCTTTATCTCTTCTATGCTATATTTTGTTTTCTCTTTATTAAATCATCTCTCATCTCATTCTATTATTATTTTTCTCTCTATTTTGCACTTATTAATCTATGACTTTCTCCCTCTCTTATGGAGTAGTTGTCCTCATCACCATTATCTTTTTTAGCTAATCAATTAACATTATTAAAGAAATCTCTTATGTTGCACACTTTAATATATATAATATTTGTGATAAATATATATTTTATATTTTATTTTTACTATATAACATAATCTTTTGTTTGCATGAATGATAACATAATGTAACAAAATCACATGTATTCATGTCTATGTTATAAAAAATAATAATTTATATAAATTTCTATTAATCTATATAAACAAAATATTAATATTAGAATATATTTTGACATACATAATAAGTGTTTATTTTTTCAAGATATATATACTTCATAATTTAGAAAATTTTAAAAAAGGTTAATTATATCAAAGTAATAATCACAGAACTATGATGTTTTGTCATTTGCATGCATGTGCGATCATAGTAACATTATAGCACTAGATCTCATTAGAATTGTAATATTAAGTATGCTTGGCAAGAGTAGTATTTGGATGGTTGATGCTTGAGAAGTCTCAATGTTTTACTTATTTTTCATAGCTTGTTTTATGAATTAATGATAACTTTAATTTAATAGCTTGCTAACATCAAAAAATTAAATTATTATAAATGATACGTTATATTTTTGATTTTAGTAATTAATTATTAGTAACAAGTTGAAAATATTTTTATTAATTTTAAATAGTAATAAGTATGACAATTCATGTGATATAATAAAATAATAAGTTTAAAATAGTTTAATATTCAGAAAAATAAATTATTTTAATTATAATAAATTATAATTAGTTTCTTTAATAATAGTATATGTATTTTTTGTTTAAAAATTGTTAAATATACTAATATTAAATAATATGATATTAAAAATCTAAAATTCTGCAACTAATTTAAGTATTATGTATATATATTGTCGATCTAAAATCATATAAAGATAGTATATTAAATAATAATATTATTTATTTTTTAAAATACCTTTTTATTTTAATTTATGCATAATATAATATTAAATTAATGGGCAAATAATTCATTAATATTTGTAACATTAAAAAATAATAATAAGCTTCCAATATTTGTATTACTTTAGCATTATTAAATATTTATTTGATTTACTTATTATAATTAATAAATATTATAAATTTAAATATTTTGATTTAACTTTCATTTATTTAGTTTTCTCATGTTTTTCTTTTTATCTCAAAGTTTATCACTTTCTATTGCTTCTTTTCTCTCCAAATATAATTCTCTTATTTCTCTTTTTATTATCTATTACATTTTTCTTAGCCTCTCTATGCTTTATTCTTCTTTATTTTCTTATTTCTCTCTTTTGATTTATTTATTTATTCTCTCTATGTTCTCTATATTCTTTCCTTTCTTTTCTACTTGAGTAAATCATTTTGCATCTCTTTCTATTATTACTTTCCTCTATATATTGTTTCTACCAATCTATAATTTTCTCTCTACCTCTTATAGAAAAGTCATCTATATCCCTACCAGCTCTTTTCACCAAATCAATTACTAAGTTTTAAGAAATCTCTCGTATTGCATAGTTTAATATATAATATTTATTATAAATATAAATTTGATTAATAATATTTATTTTGTAATTTAATTTCTTGTTTATAAATATGATAAAAATATTTAAGAAAATTTCACATAATAATGTATAAATTATTTAAAATAATAGTTTATCGAAATTTTTTTTATTAATTTTATATAAATAAAATATTATTATTAGAATAAATTATGACATATAGTATAACTATACAATTTTTTAAAATTGAGTTTTTTTTATGATTTAGAAATTTTTAGAAATGGCTCATTATCTTTAAAACAATAATCACATAACTATCATTTTATTGATGAAAATTATAAGATAATGGAAAAGATCTTATAAACTAATGACCGTGTTATAAAAATAGTAGTACATGTAATGTTTTTATTAATTTTGATATAGATAAAATGTTGATATTAAAATATATTACAACATATAATAAGAATAAATTTTACTTAAAAATGCAATTATTTGCTAATTTATAATATTATAGAAATAATTCAATATCTTTAAGAGAATAATCACACAACTACAATGTTTTGTCTTTTGTATGCAAGTGCGACCACACTAGTATTTTAGCACTTGATCTCATTAAAATTCCATAGTTAAGATTGCTTGAGGGAGAGTTGTATTGGAATGGGTCACCTCTTAAAATGTCTTTATGTTGTACCTATTTTTTTGTAACATTTCTTTTTCTAATGAACGATAAATATTTTTAATGATATATTAATGTAAAATATTAAATTATCATAAATGATAGATCATAATAAGCACTTTGATAATTAATAATTAATAATAATTTTATAATTTGAATATTAGTTTTATATAATAATAAATATCACACATCATATGATGTAATAAAATAATAATTTTAATATCATTTACTATTTAACAAAAAAATTATATCAATTACAATAATTTATAATAGTTTCATTTTTAAAATTATATATAAATATTTTGTGTAAGATTTTTTAAATACAATATTATTATATTGTAGAATATTGGAAATCTAAAATAATATCATTAAAGTTAAATATTATTTATATTTATTACATTAATTACATCTTATAAGGATAATATATTGCAATAATTATGTTATTTATTATTTAATTAACTTTTCAAAATGAAGTATGGAAAACATAAAATTAAATTAATAATAAATACTTTTGCTTAAATATATGCAATAATTTAAAATAATAATAATCCTCAAACAAATTTTATTTTTTATTATTATTAAAAATAATATATGGTTAATTTTTTATATTTAATAAATGTCATAAGTTTAATTACTAATATTTAACTTTTATTTAATTATTTCTCCTTTTTTTTTGCTCTTTAGCTCAATGTGTGTTACTTTCTCACACTTTCTTTCATCTCTTATTATCATTCTCTTATTTGTCTCTTCATTTTTTTATCTTTTAATATTCTTTTTGGCCACATATCTCTCCTCTATCATTGTTTATTTCTCCTTTTTCTCTCTCAATAACTTATTTATTTATTCCATCTATCTCTTCTCTTTTTCTCTTCATTAAATCATGTCTTACCTCTCTTTAATAATAGTTTTGATTCTATAGAATAGTTTTCACCATTCTATTATCTTTTTTTAGCACATCATCGAATAATATTTAAGAAATCTCTAATATGACATAACTCAATATATAATATTTATGAGAAATAAATATTTTATTATTTATATTTATTAAGTAATTTAAGTTTTCATTTATAAAAATGATAAGTTAATTGATGAAAATCATATGTATTAATGACTATTTCATTTAAAATTATAGTTTAGATAAATTTTTAACTAATTTTGTATGAAACAAATATTTATAATAGAATATATTAAGACATATATAATAAACATAATATTTTTAAAAGTGCACATGCTAAATAATTTAGAAACTTTAGAAAATAGTTTATTACCTTAAAAATTATTAACACAATTATGTTTATTTGTCATTTATATGCATGTGTGTGACAACAACAATATTATAGGAGTAGTTTTTCTTTGAATTGCAAAGTTAAGCATGTTTGTGTTAGATTAGTATTAGGATGGTCGACTTTCTCAAAAATCCTTGGTTTACATATATGTTTTCATAACAATCATTTTTCAAATGATCAACAATTGATTTTAACATGTTAATGTCAAAAACTTAAATTAATATAAATGATAGTTTATGATAGTCATTTTAGAAATTAACTGTTAATGATAATATTATAATATTACTATAAATTTAATATAGTAATAATTTTTTGAAATCATATGATATTATAAAAAAATAACCTTAATATAGTTTAATATTATGTAAGCTAACTTATGTGAGTTATAATAAATTAGAATTAATGTATTTTCATAATAGTATGTTTAAGTTCTGCATAGAAATTTTTAAATTTACTAATATTATATTATAGAATATTAAAATTCTTAAATTATTTTATTTATCTTAAATATTATTTTTGTTTATTATATATATCATGAAATAAAAGGATAATACATTAGAATAATTATTGAATTAACTTTTTTATTTTAAGTTTGTATATTATCTTATTAAATTAATAGTAATAATATTCTTTAAATATTTATAATATTCTAAAATAATAAATGATCCAAGATATTATTTAAATTTTATTATTTTAACTATTATATATGATTGACTTGTTATATATAATAAATATTATAAATTTAATATTAAGATTTAATTTTTATTTAATAATTTATTTTATATTTTTCTCTTTACCTCAATCTCTTTTACTTTCTCTCACTTCCTTCCCTCACCTATAATCATTTTTTCTTTTGAGGTTTTATTCTCGATGTCCTTATGTTCTTCTTGGCCGCTCTCTCTTTCATCTTTCTCTATATTCTCATTTCTATCTTTCTTTCACTGATTTATTTGTTATCTTTATCTCTTTTATATTCTCTTTTTTTCATTTTTAAATATTTCCTCTCATCTCTCGTTTTTACTACTTTTTTTTTTCTTTTTTGCACCTGTCAACCCATGTCTTTCTCTCCTACTTGTAGAATAGTTATCTCCATCTCTATTATCTCTTTTTAATTCTATAAATTAGTAATATTTATGAAATCTCTTATATTACATAGTTTAATATATAATATATGAAATAAATATATTTTTTTAATTATATTTTTATGGAATTCAATTTTTATTGATAAGAATGATAACATAATAGATTGTATCTTATATATCATTGTCTATATTTTCAAAAATAATTTTTTATAAAATTAATATAAATAAAATATTGAATTATAATATATTATGGCATTTTTGATAAGCATAATTTTTTAAAAGAGTATATTGAAAAGAAAACAAGTTTATGAATCCTAGTGGAGTGGGTGAATTATTGTTTTAAACTATTTTTGCTAACTTTCTTATTGTATTTATTTTTCAAAACATTATTGTAAATATATTTTAATCTTTATAAAAAACTTTAATTTACAAATATATTAACTTATAACTTTTATAATAAAAAAATTTTAAAATAGTGCACTAAATATTTAAGTTGTTTAATTAAAAGCTAGAACCTACATCCCTCCAATTGAGCTTGAGAAAAACTCTACTAGTAAAAGAATTACAGCTTGAGATTTTTCTATATGCATTTCTTCCAACCTAATAACTTTCGTAGGTTCAACTTTAACGCGAGATTTTACGAGCTCAACCCTAACTCCATTTTTTACAAGATAAAATTGAACTCAAACTTTTGTAAATACCAAGCTGCTCAACCCAAATGAAAAACAAAAATATTGTAAGAAATAAATATATAATAAAAACATACAAATAGATTTATTCTTGTTGATGATAGGCACAAATAACTAAAAATTGTGAAGAGAATTGAGAAGATGAAAGCTATGAAGAATTAGGCTTAGCTGAAAGAATTTAGAATTTCAAGTACTTATAAAGTATAAGTGTCATCAAAACATTTTGTCACAGTTGAATATGATGTTGCCCTTCATTTAGATGTTAAATACTTTTTTACATTCATTAGTTATTTTATTAAAAATGGACAAGTATTTATAGAAAACGTTTTCTTATAGTCATTAAAAAGTCAATGAAAAGCTATTACAATAGCAACTTCCAAACTGCTTAAAAAAATCTTAAAATATTCTTCCAAAATGATTATTACAATGGTTTAACAATAGGTAGTTATTTAGACATTAGGTAGGATTCACTGGAGTCATTAGTTCAGCACATAAAACATCTCAACAATTAGACCAAATGCTATAAAGGGAGATGAGATCTGGATAAAGCTTGATTAGATCTGAACCATTCAATCAAGTTAGATAACATTTTGATTGTTATATTAATCAAAAAAAAAATCAGTATTAGATCTTGATCGTTGGATTAAAAGAGGAGAGATTTGGGTGAACAGATCAAGGATATATTATTTAAAAAAGCAAAAATACAAATAACAACCCAATGAAGTCCGACGTTATTATGTCTATCAGATGGATCAATTGGTAACAACAGATGAAGTAATAACCATCCTATCTTCTAATCTAATTAAGGGTTGCACTGATTAAGATCAAGTTTAAAGATAAAGGTGATCTCCATTGTGCGGTAGCAAAAATGCATGATGAGATGGGTTGAGCGATGCAAGTTTTCGATGGAAATAATTACAAGGGACATAGTCCCACATTCCAACAAAAGAAACCTATTTATCCTTTATAAGCATTTTCATAGGTAACATATAGGTTTACTAAGGTCTGACCCAATCAATAATTATATTTTGTTCAAATGGTGCCCAGTTTGATCCAATGCCTTACTCCATCTTTTTTAAGAATTCAATGTGAACTAGGATGTCTTGACCCAATTTTTTTCTAACTGTATTTCTTGACCCGATGCTCAAGCTTAAGCTCCTCCCAAGAGGTTTTTATTATGTCATAGCTTGAGATATGTCATAAAATTTATTTATTCATTTATTTAAGAAGATTTTGTTAGGATTAGTTTTTTTGATGTAATCAAGACTTAATAATCAACCTAACATAGAATTTGGAAAAAAATATAAAAATATGATTTAAAAAAGGAAAGAATGATTAAAAAAATAATTATTTTACTTACATCAATGAATAGTTTAAGTATGACTTGAACCAACAAATGAATTAAGAGATTGAAAAATTTAATCTTATTCATTTGCTAAATAAAAGATATGTTTAAATACTTTAGATGCTTGAATATCATTTGAAATTGATATGAAATGTGAGTGGTTTAAAATTGAAAAATTAACATTTTGTTTCACAAAAAAATAAAATCTTATCAAAGTTGAAGAGCATGTCATTATTCCTTCAAGCTTGCTTAAGCCTCAAAGGTGATCTGAAGACCACTAATTCAACATGTTCAAAGTGCATAGCTTGTTCTTTACATGCTAACCTATTTCACACTAAAAAAAAATTAGAATAAAAGACTAAACATATAAGGCCCCAAACACATGGGTGACTCAGCACATAAGTATGACAATTTAAAAAAATTATAAAAATGGTTCATCATCTTCAAAATAACAATCACATGACTGATTCTTTATCTTTTGTATGCATAAGTAACCACACTAGCATTACTACATTAGATCTCATTAGAACTCCAAAGTTAAAAATGCCTGGTCGAGGGTAGTAATGGGATGGGTGGCCTTATGAGAAGTCCTACATTTGCACATAGTTTTTCATAATAATCCTTTTTCTAATGAATGATAATTTGTTACTAACAACTTGATATTAAATAAATTAAATTATTTTAAATTTTACTTTATAATTTCCATTTCAATAATTAATTATTAATGGTAACTTTATTATATTATTACAAATTTCTTATAGTAATAAATATGACACATTATATGATAATATAAAATAATAGCTTTAATACTTTTTAATATTGAAAAAATAACTTATAATAATTATAATAAATTAGAATTAATTTATGTTTAAAATAATATATATATTATCTGCCTAAAACTTTTTGATATAATAATATTATATAATAGAATATTTGAAAATTAAATTATATATTTGATGACAAACATTATTTCTATTTTTTATCTATATTATATCACATAAAGGTAATACAATATATAGTTATAGTATTTATTATTTAATTATAGTATTTATTGTTAAATTAAATATTTTAATTTTAAGTATGAATAAAATAATATAGTATAAATAGTCTAAATATTCTTTAAATAATTGAAATATCTTAAAATAATAATAAACATGAGGTAGTTTTTATATTTGGTTATGATAAAGCTTATATGCAAATATAATATTATATTTTTTATAATTGTTTTTTATCTCAATGTCTCCCACGTTCTTTTACTCTCTTCTCTCTTTTGTTAGCTTTTTCTTATTTGCCTCATTATTGTTTATCTTCTTATATTTTTCTTGACCTCGAACTCTCCTCTTTCCTTCATTATTTTCTCATTTCTCTCACTCTTAATGTTATTTATTTATTATAACTCTCTTATATGTTCTTTCTTTTTTTCTCTTCATTAAATTGACTCTCTTCTCTCTCTTTTACTATTTTCCAATGTAATTTCTCTTATCAATTTGTGACTTCGTCTCTCTCTCTCTCTTATAAAATAGTTATCTTTGTCTACATTATATATTTTTTAAAACATCAATTGACAATATTTAAGAAATACATCATGCTTCATTGCTTAATATATAATATTATTGATAGATATGTATTATATTTTTATCAATTTCTTAAAAAATTATATTTTCAATTTTTTGAAATGATAACATAATAAAGTGGATATCAAAGTAAAACTCAGTGTGTAAATCCTACAAGAGCAGGGAAAGTTATGGTTCTAAACAATTTTTGATAATTTTATTTATTTTTATTTTTTAAAAATTTATTTTAAAACTTCCTTATTATTTTTTTAAAAAATTATTTAAAAATTTATTAATTTATAATTTTTATTATAAAAATATAATTGAAAATCATACACGAAAATTTTTAGGTTGTTTGGTTGAAACTAGAATGAACATCTATCCAAAATTGAGTTCTAAAAAAAGTACACTAGTAAAAGAATTATAATTTAAGATTTTTTTATACTATTGAACTCTAATCTTATAGCTTTTGTGGGTCCAACTACAACTTGATCTTTTATGTGCTTAATACTAACCTGATTTTTTACAAGATCAAATAAAAAAAAGACTTCCATCATTTCTAGACTTCCCAATCAAAAAGAAAAGCAAAAATACAACTAAAAACAACTTTTTGATAAAAGCATAAATTTTTTTTATGCTTCTTAACAAATGCAAAATTAGAAATAGAGCATAAAATTATGTAGAGAATTAAGAAGAAGAAAGCATAAAAGAATTATGCTTAGCTAGAAGAATTTTGAATTCCAAGTAGTCATAAGCCATAAGTGTTGTTAGAGAAAATTTATGCTAGTAGAATTTGATGCAGCCATTTTTTGAGATGTTAAAATATTATTAATACTCATTAGTAATTTCATTCATAGTTGTTAGATATTTGTAAAAAATTGTTTGTCACAGCCTTTAGAAAGCGAGTGAAAAGTTACTACAAAAGCAGGTTCCAAATAGCATAAAAAAATCTTAAACTATCCCTCCAAAATGGCTGCTACAACGGCATAATATCAACTAGTTATTTAGCCATTTGGTTGTATTAGCCATAGCTACTCGATCTACACCAAGGAGATCTTGATCGTCAGATCAAATGTTATAAAGTTGAATGAGTTATGGATGATTTGATCAAGCTAGGTTTGATCGAGACCATTCAATTAAGTTGGATGAGATCTGGATCATTAAATCACCATGACTTATAACATATAGGTTTATTACGGTCCAACTTGATTTATAATAACATTTATTTTGCTTTATTCTCAGTTTGATCCAATGTGTTAACCCATCTGGTTCAAGAACTTGCCTCAAACTAGAATAGGTTGACTCGATCTGCTTTGGACTATTTTTCATGAGCTGATGCACGAGCAAAAGCTTCACCTGATTCCTTTGCATGCGAAAATAGCTTGCAATGTGGCATAAAATTTATTGATTTATTTAATTATAATTATTTTAATAAAATTATTTCCTTGATTTAATTATGTATTAATAATTAACCTAACATAGAACTTGGTAAAAATACAAAAATATTATTTCCTAAGGAAAGAATTATTTAAAAATAAAATTATGTTAGTGAACTCAATGAATAGTTTATGTATGATTTGAACCAAGAAAAGAATAAAGAGATTAAAAATTTGAATCTTATTAATTTGCTAAATCAAGGAATTGATTAAATAATTTAGATGCCCAAAAATGATTTAAACTTGATATAAAAGGAGAGTTCTTTAAAATCAACAAATTAACATTCCATCACATAGCAAAAGAAAACCTTATGAAAGTTGATATGCCTCAATCTTTGAACTTTACTGAACAATACAATGTACTTTGAAGACCACTAGTTCTCCCTATTCAAAGTGCATTGCTTGTTCAATACATGTAAACATATTTCATATTAAACAAAACTATTAGAATAAAAGGACAAATATCAAAGACTTCACTCATCAAGGTAAAGAAACATATATTTTTGGTAATTTAAGAAATTTTAAAAATGGTTAATTATCTTTAGGACAATAATCACATAGTTATGATTCATTACCTTTTGTATGCATGTGTGGCAAATCTAGTAATTTAGCATTAGTTCCTAATAGAACTCCAAAGTTAAGCATTTTTGGGTTAGAGTTATAAAGGGATGGGTGACCTCTTGAAAAGTCCTTTTATTTTACCTATTTTTTTATAGCATTATTTTTTTAATTTATTATAATTGATTTAAATAATATGTTAATGTTAGAAAAATAAATTATTAAAAATTATAGATTGTAATTAGTATTTTAGTAATAAATTATTGTAAATAACTTTACAATATTTTTTTTAATTTCATACAAAAATAAATAAGACACTTAATATAACAAAATAATTAATTTAATATAATTTAATATTAAAAAAGTAACTTATATAAATTATAATAAATTAGAATTATTTTATGCTTATATTTTTATAATTAACGTGAATGTGATATTTTAAATATAGTTTTATTATATTATAGAATATTAAAAAATTTAAAATTATATTATTAATGTTAAATATTATTTATATTTATTATCCATATGAAGTCATATAAAGGTAATATTTTAGAATTATTATATTGTTTTTTATTTTATTAACCTTTTTTAATTTTTAATAAGAAATCTAAAATAATATTCAATTAGTTTTTAAATATTGATAATATCATAAAATAATAATACACCTCAACATTTCTTATAATTTATTAATATTAAATGTCATATATGATTCATTTGTTATGTTAAATAAGTATTATTTGCTTAATTATCTAGATTTAACTTTTATTTAGTTATTTCTCAAGCTTATTTCTTTTTATCTAATTGCCTCTTACTTTCTCTCTCATCTTTCTCTATATTATTATCATTCTCTTATCTTAGATTTCAATCTTTATCTTCATATATTCTTTTTGTATCTCACTTTTATTTCTCCATCTCTATCCTTTTATTTCTCTCTTTTTTTTTACTTTCTTATTTATTCATTTTATTTTCTTTTTGCTCTTCTTTTTTCTTCATTAAATCAAGTCTCTTCTCTATTTATTACAATTTTTCTCTTTAATATGCTCCTATCAATTGATGGCTTTCCTTCTATGTTATAGACTAGGTATCTCTTTATATATTATCTCTTTTTAGCTTTTAAATTAACAATATTTATGAAATATATTGTGATACATTTTTTAATATGTAATATTTATGAAAAATATATATTTTTCCATTTATATTTATTAAGTAAATTAAGTTTTGATATTTAACAATGATCATTTATTGGAAGATAATTTTATGCATTAGTATTTATATTATAAAAATAAATAGTTTATATAATTTTTTAATGGTTTTAGATAGATAAAATTTTGATATTATAATAAATCATTACATATATAGCAAGTTTATTTTTTTAAAAGTGCATATCGATAACTTAGAAAATTTTAGAAATGGTTCATTATCTTCATGAAAATAATCACTTAAAACTAATTTTTTATTTTCAAGTGCAACCACACAAGCACTATAACATAGATCTCATTAGAACTGAAAAGTTAAGCATGCTTGGGTGATAGTATTACCTGTATTGGTAACCTATTAAGTTCTCATAGTTGCACTTATTTTTACATAAGATTCCTTTTTCTAATGAACTATAATTGCTTTTAATAACAATTTACTGTTAAAAAAATAAAATTATTCAAATTGATAATCTACAATTTCTTTGTTAGTATTAATTATTAACAATAACTTTATAATTATTTTAGAAATTTTATATTATAATAAATATGGCAACTCATAAGAATTAATAAGATAATAACTTTAACATTGTTTAATATTGAGAAAATAACTTATATCTATTATAACAAATTAGAATTCATTCATGTTTATACTAATATTCATATGTTGTGAATTATTTTTTAAATATAGAAATATTATAATATAGAATAATAAAAATCTAAAATTTAATAATTAATTATAATTTTTATTTACATTAATTATATATTATGTCATTTAATGATAATAAATTAGAATAATTATATGATTTACCATTTCATTAAATTTATATATGTGATTAATGTATTATATTTAATGAATATTATATGTTTAATTAATAAAGTTAAACATTTTTTAAATTATTTCTCCTACTTCTTTTGCTATTTATCTAAATATCTCTCACTTTCTCTAACTTCTATCTCTTATTATCATTCCCTTGTTTGTCTCTTCCTTCTTTCTCTCCTCATTCTTTTTCGCCTCTCATTCTCTTATATTCTTCTCTATTTTCTTAATTTTCTCTCCTCAACTTATTTATTTACTCTCTCCATTTCATCTAAATTCTCCCTTTCTTTTCTCCTCAATTAAATCATGCCTCATCTCACTCTATAATTATTTTTCCCTTTGTTTTTCTTTTATGAATAAGTGACTTCTTTCTCTCTTACAAAATATTTATCTCTATCCCCATTATCTCTTTTTTAGCCAATTATTTAATAAGTTTTGAAAAATCTCTTCTATTATATAGTTCAAAAAATGTAATTTATGTTAAATAAATATTTTATTATTTAAATTTATTATGTAGTTTAGTTTTTTATTTGCAAGAGTGATAAAGTAATGGAAAAAGATCTTATATATTGATATTTAATTTTAAAAAAAATATTGATATTAGAATATATTATGACACATATACTAATCTTAATTTTTTTAAGAGTGAATAACCTTCATAATTTTGAAACTTTTAGAAAATAACTCGTTATCTTCAACAAAATAACCAATAGCTATGGTTTTTCTCTTTTGAATGCAAGTGTGACTACAACAATATTATTTGAACTCTAAAATTAAGATTGCTTGGGTGAGTAATTTTGAATTGGGTGACCTTTTTAGAAGTCCATGTGTTGCACATTTGATTTCATAGAAATCTTTTTCTAATGAATGATAATTAATTTTAATAAGATGCTAATGTTAAAAAATTAAATTATTATAAATGATAGTTTATAATATCTATTTTTATCAATTAATTATTAATATTAATTTTATAATATTAATATCATTTTCATATCATAATAAAAATCACTCATCATATAACATAAAAAATAATAACTTTAACATAATTTATGATTTAGCAAATTGGGTTAATTTAATTATAATAAAATAGAATTAATTTGTGATCATAATATTACATATTTTCTATAAATAGAAATTTTGATATATACTAATATTATATTATAGAATATTAAAAAATCTAAAAATTCATCAATAATGTTAAATATTTTTCATATTAATTATCTGTATTATCTCATATAATGGTAATATATTGGAATAAATAAATAAGTTATTATTTCTTTAAAATTTTAAATTAAAATATTAGATTAATATTTAAAATTTTTTTTATGTATTTCATGTATTTGAAAAAAATAATAAACCTTAAATTGTTTATATATTTCATTATTATTAAAAATTATTTATTATTAACTTATTATATTTAATAAGTATTATAAGTTTGATTATTAAGATTTAACTTCATTCTGATTATTTGTGTTAGCTTTTCACATTATGATAATATCTCTCATATTCTCTCACTTCCTACTCTCTTCTATTTCAATCTTTAATTATCTCTTGATTCTTAATCTTTTAATATTTTTCTTTGCCTATCTCCCTCTTCTATCCTTTACTATCTTCTTAGTTCCATCTCTTTCACAAGCTTGTTTATACTCTTTATCTCCTTTGTGTTCTCTCTTAACTTTGTCCCTTCATTAAATCTTATCTCATCTCTCTCTATTAATATTGTCCTTTATATTTCTTATTCACTTATATAATAATTATTTTGATCTCTATTTTTTCTTTTTGAGCTCATCAGTTAATAAGATTAATGAAATCATGAATTTTTTTATATTTTTTTATTTCATATTTTTTATAAATATATATTTTATTATTTATATTTGTTATATAATTGAATCTTTTATTTCTAAGAATAACAACATAAATAAAAAAAAACTAATATATTAATTTCTATGTTATATGTTTTATTTTTTATATTTATCACCTAACATAATTTTTTATTTTTAAGAATAACAACATAATAAAAGGAAATCGTACATATTAATATCTTTGTTATAAAAAAATAGTTTACGTAATTCTTTATTAATTTGAAATAAATAAAGTATTTTTATTAAAATACATCATGACATATATGATAAGCATAATTTTCATAAAAGTGCATATTGAAGTGAAAATGAGTACATGAATTAAAAGAAGTAGGTGAATCATGGTTTTAATATATTTTTGCTAACATTTTATTGTATTTATTTTGAAAAAGATTTATAGAATTGATTTTATGTTTTAAAAAATCCTTGATTTATAAATATAATAATTTACTAACTTAACCTTAACTAGGTTTTCTATGAGCAAAGTAAGGCTTTCACACATATTGAGACACAAAACCCAAAATAAAAGCAATGATAGTGTTAAACAAATTTCTTGAAAAATGCAAACATTTTGCTAAATTTTGTCAATGAATGTAAAAAAGGCATGATGAGCCCAAAATTAAGAAAAGAATTATGGAAATGAAATCTTAGAAGAATTAGGTTTAGTTGTAAGATTTTTGAATTTCAAATAGTAATAAGACGTAGGCGCTACTAGAGGAAATTTATGCTAATAGATTATGATGCAATACTTTTTTGAGATTTATAATATTGGTCAAATTCATTAGTCATTTTAGTCATAATGGTTTAGTATGCAAAGAAAATGTGTCATAGTCATTAGAAAGTGTGTTAAAAGCTATTTTAAATGCAACTTCCAAATAGCTCAAAAAGATATGGAGATATTCTTTAAGAACGACATCTGTATCGCAATAATAATGGCAAGCTATTAAGCCATTTGGTATGATAGAGTGGAGTTGTTAGATCTTCACAGAGGGAGATCTCAACCATTCGATCAAATATTGTAAAGACATGTTAGTTCTAGACTAGGATCAGGCTAGATTTGCTTGTGAAAAATCGATTAGTCCAGATGGGATCTGGTTGTCTCAATTAATAAATAAAAAAATATGTATTAGATATGGACCACAAGATTCAAATAGGATAGAATGGGATCAATAAATTATGGATAGATTATTTCAAAAGCTAAAAGTTAAAATAGTCATTCTATGAATTTAGATGAGATAATGACTGTCAGAAGGACCAATCAATTGTTGTAGCTGTAGCAGCAACCATTTGATCAACTTATCAAATGGATGGTTGGATTGATTAAGATCATTGTTTAAAGGTGAAGGTGATCTCTACCTAAAATATGCGATCAAATGGTTCTGATCATTGCCAATTCTAGATGAGGACTATCACAAGGGCAAAGTCACACATTACAGGAGAGGAAATTTACTTTTTCTTTATAAGCATTCACGCAATTGTTACCCCTGAATCTAATATTGGCTTGCTCCCCATTTGTGTCATCAAGAATTTAATCTCTTAGGTGGACTCATATCTTATAAGTTTGTACATGTTTGATTTATCCCATACTTGTATTTGGTTTATGTACTTCTTAATTTAATGTAATGCCTTTCCTCGTCTTATTCTTTAAAAAAATTAGATGCCAAAATATGATTTCAAATTGGCATGAAAGGACAGTGTCTTAAAATTAATAAGCTAATATTATATTTAATAGTAAAATAAAACTTTATCAAGGTAGAAGTACATGTCTTCAATCTTTTAAGCCTGTTGAACACTTCAAGGTGCTTTAAAGGCCACTAATTCACCACATTTAAAATGTATGACTTGTGATTTTCATTTAATCCTATTTAACATTAAATGAGGCCTTTAAAATAAGAGGTCAAAAATTTAAGGCTTTCTACTATAGCATTAGATCACAACATTTTCAGTCAATTATGATTGTTTGTCAATTTTATTCATGTGGGATCACTTTAATATTATAGTATTACATCTCATTATAAATTTAAAGTTAAGCATGTTTTGGCCAAAGCAGTATTACGAATGGTGACCTTTCGAGAAGTGCTTGTGCTCTACCAATTTTTTGAAATCGTACTTTTTTCTAATGCATGTTAATTTATTTTAATAATATTATAACATTAAATAATTAAATTATTATAAATGATAATTTATAATTATCATTTTAGTAACTAATTTTTATTTATAGTTTAAAATATTGTTATTAATTTTATAAAATAAAAAATATGACACATCAAGTAATATAAAAAAATAATAATTTTAAAATAGCTTAATATTTGGTAAAATGGCATATATTAATTATAATAATAATTAGCAAATTTATGTTTATAATTTAATATATGTTATGTTTGTAAAATATTTTTAATATAGTAATATTATGTTATGGAATATTAGAAATCTAAAATTATATCATAAAAAGTTCAGTATTGTTTACATTTCATCACATAAAGATGATATATTTGAAAATATTATATATTATTTAATTAAAAATGTTAATTTAATATGTGAAAAAATAATTTTAACTTAATAATCGAAATACTATTTAAATATTTGTAATATTCTCAAATATTAACAAACCTCAATTCAGTTTTATATTTTATTATTATTAAATATTATATATTATTAACTTATTATTTTAATAAATATTAAGAGGCTGATTTTTAAAATTTAATATATACTTAATTATTTCTCTTATTTTTTCTCTTTATCTCAATACCACTCATATTCTTTGACTTTCATTGCTACATTATTTTCATTCTTTTATTTATGACTTACTCTCTATCTCATATTTATCTTTGCCTCTTATAGACCTCTATGCTTGTCTACTTTTCTCATTTCTCTCAATCTTTCATTTATTTATTTATTCTTTTTATGTCCTTTATATTCTTTTTTTCTCATCATTAAATAATCTCTCATCTCTCTCAATTATTATTTTCTTCTTTATTTTTCTATTATTAATCCATGATTTCCCTATTTCCTATAAGATAGTTATCTTCAAATTTATTATCTCTTTTTCTACCTTTTATTTAACTATACTAAGAAAATCTCTTATGTTTCATAATTTAATATATAATATTTATAATAAAAATATAATTCAATTAATTTATAACAATTAAAACGTAATAAAGGAAAATCTTACATGTTAATGTCTATGTTATAAACTAATAATCATTTACATAATTTTTTTATTAATTATAAATAAATAAAATAATGATATTAGATTATATTATGGCTTACACATAAGCTTAAATTTTTTTACAAGTACATATTCTTGATAATTTTGAAAACTTTAGAAAATCTTTTATTATCTTTAATACAATTATCTCACAATTACGATTTTATCTTTGTTGTGCATGTGGGACCACAACAATATTATAACACTCAATCTTATTAGAACTTCAAATTTAGACATGCCTGGGTGAGAGTAGTAATGGGAAGGGTGACCTCTTGAAAAATCTATGTTGCACATATTGTTTCATAACAATGTTTTTCCTATTCAATGATAAATTATTTTAATAGCATTTATTATTAAAATATTAGATTATTATAATCTATAGTTTATAATTACCATTGTAGTAATTAATTTTTAATAATAAATTTATAATATTATTGCCATTTTGATAAAATAAAAAATGCTACATCATATAATATAATAAAATAATAAGAATAACTTTACTCAATTTCAACAAAGTAACTTATATCAGTTATAATAAATTAAAATTAATTTATATTTGTAATTGTACACATATGATGAGTATACAAGCTTTTAAATTATATAATATTACATTATAAAATATTAGAAATTTAAATTATATTCTTAATTTCAAATATTATTTATATTTATTATCTATATTACATTGAATAAACATAATATATCAGAATAATTATAGGATTAATCATTTAATATTTTTTTAATTTCTAGGATGAATATATTATTATAATATTAATAGTTAAAATACTTTTTAAATATTTGAAATATTTTAAATTAATAATAAACTTCAAATAGTTTTTATATTTAATAATTGTTAAATATTTTATATGATTAAATTTTTATATTTAATAAATATTACCAATTTAATTATTAAGATTTACCTTCCATATAATTATTTTACTCACTTTTTTCTCTTTATCTCAACACCTCGTATTCTCTCATTTTTTCTCTCTTATTATCATTTTTTTTGTCTCTTCTTTCTATATCTACTTGTATTTTTTTATGCTCACTTTTTATATTTCAATACTTTCTAATTTCTCTCTCCTTCATTTGTTTATTTATTCTATTTATCTTATATATTTCTTTCTCTTTCTTTATTTTATTATATCTCTCTCTTTTCTATCTATTACAATTTCTTCTCTATTTTACTTTTATCGATCCATGTTTTTCTTTTTCTCTTTTAGAATAGTTATTTCTAGTTCTATTATCTTTTTTTTGGCCCATCAATTACCAATATCTAGGAAATCTTTCATGTTGCATATTTTTGTATATGACATTTATAATACATATATACATTATCATTTGAATTTGTTATATAATTTAATTTTTTATTATAAGAATGACAACATGATCAAAAAGAATCTTTTACATTAACGTCTATGTGCTAAAACATAATAGATTATAAAATTATTTATTTATTTTATATAAATAAAATATTGATATTAGAGTATATTATGACCTTTATAATAAGCATTATTTTTTTAAAAGTGCATATTGAAGAAAAACTTTGTGTGAATCTTATAAAAGTTTTTGTAGTATGGTTTTAAATTATTTTTGTTAATATCTTGGTTGTAATTATTTTCAATGTTTTTTTAAAATAATTTAATGTTTATAATAAATGTTTATTTATAAATATAACAATTTATAATTTTTATAAGGTAAATTAAAGATTGAATGGAACAAAAAATTTTAAAGTGGCTTGATTAAAATTAGAACTTACATCTATGGCCAATCGAGGAAAGAAAAGTACAAGTAACATAATTACAACATTAGGTTTTTCATTATAGTTTACCTCTAACCTTCTAGTTTTTGTACGTTCTTCTATAACATAGACTTTTATGTGCTGAACCACAACTATGTTTTCTTAGAGATCAATTAAACTTAGCAATTGCAAATGTCAAGCCACACAACCCCATAAGAAAAAAAATATATCAAGAAACAAATTTTTGATTAAAATATAAAAAATTTTTATGCTAGTTAATGAATATAAAGAAGCATGAAGAGCTCGAAACTAAGAAAATAATTAAGAAATTAAAGGCTTTAGAGATATAGACTTAGGTAAAAGAATTTAAAATTTCAAGTATTCATATGTCGTAGGTGCTATCATTGTATATTTATGCCAGTAGAAAATGTACCATTTTTTTAAAATGTTAAAACTTGTTCATATTCATTAGTCATTTTATTCACAATGGTTAGGCATTTATAGAAAACCTTTTATCATAATTATTAGAAAGTGAGTGAAAACTAGTCACGAAGTAGCTTCCATACATATCAAAAAGATCATAGAAATTTTTTCCAAAATGGTTGCTATAACAGCACAATAATGCTTAGTTCTTAGCAGTTATGTGAGATTGATTAGAGCTGTTGAATTGACACAAATGAGATCTTAATTGTCCAATCAAAGTTTAAAAATCGTGATGAGTTCTAGATGGTTAGATCAAGTTGGATTTGATTGGTGCAATTTAATCAAGTTAGATTAGCTCTTCATCATTCGATTAATCAATGGTAAAATTAGGATTAGGTATGAACCTTAGGTTTCAAATTAGAGACATTTGGGTCATCATATGAAGGATAGGTATTTTCAAAAAATAGAAACAAAAATAGTCATATGATGAAATGAGACAAGATAACGATTGTTATTTGGATATATCTATTACAGTAGGTGAAGAAGTAACCATCTAAGCAGATGAATGGTTGGATTGATTAAGATCACTGTTTAAAGGTGGAGGTAATTTCGATCGTTTGATCGAAAAAGTGTGCAATCTGATGGAGCTGAGCACGATTGTAATTGGTCATCATAAACATTTTATCAGGTGTAACCTTTGAACTTAATATTAGTTGACTCCTGATTCGTGCACTTGAGATTTAATCACAAAGGAAGACTCATATGTTATGGGATTTTCCATGTCCAACCCATCCCATACTTATATTAGATTAAAATGTTTCCTATTCAATCTAATGCCTTTCCAAGTCAAATTTAAAGAATTCATTATGAACTAGAATGGGTAGATCATGTTTGGATATAATTATCTTTCCTAGGCTATGCTCGGGCTCAAGCTTTTTTGTGAACTTTGCATTCTACCATGACTTAGGATATGGCATAACATCTTTTTGCTTATTTAATTATGAGAATTTTAAGAATTTTTTTTGTTGTAATCATCATTTGACAATCAACCAAACATAGAATTTGGAAAAAAAATACAAAAGTATGATTTAATAAAGGAAAGAATGATTTGAAAATAGAATTATTTTAATTCAATGAATATCTGAAAGAGAAGTTGAACCAAGAAAAGAATTGAAAGATTGAAAAATTTAATGCTTTTAATTTTCTAAATTAAGGAGTTGATTAAATGATTTTGTTACCTGAATATAATTTGAAATTGATTAACTTGCTATAATGATAAACTTGTTATAATAATTAACTTATTATAATAATTAACATATTATATTTAATAAATAAATTTTTTTAATTACTAAAATTTAACTTTTGTTTAATTATTTTGATCATGTTTATTCCTTTATCTTAATGCCTAATCATTATCTATCTTCTTATATTTTTCTTGACCTACGTCTCTCATCTATCCCTCTCTATTTTTTTATTTCTTTATCTCTTTCACTAATTTATTTATTCTCTCTATGTCCTCTAAGTTCTCTCCTTTTTGTCCACTTTTTAAATCATCTCGTAACACTCTTTATTTTCCATTTCCTCTCAATTTTGCTTTTATCAATCCATGACTTTCAATCTCACTTGTACAATAATTGTCTCTATTTCTATTATCTCTTTTTCAACATATAAACTATAATATTTAAGAAATAACAAACATTATTTTTTTAATATATAATATTTATGATGAATATATGTTTTATCATTTATATGTATTATATAATTTAATTTCTATTTATAAGAATGATCACTTAATGTAAAAAAAATCTTATGTATTAATGTTTACACTTTAGAAGCAGAATTTTATATAATTTTAAATTAATTTAAAATAAAAAAATATTGATGTTAGAAAATATTATTAAATATACATTAAGAATAAATTTTATTTAAATATGCATAAGCTTGATAACTTAGAAAATTTTAAAAATGGTTTATTATCTTTAAGACAATAAAACATAATAATGATAACGACATTAATAAGAGCTCCAAAGGTAAGCATGCTTGGGCAACTGTTGTATTGAGATGGCTAACCTCTTAAGAAATACATATTTTGCACTCTTTATTTGTATTGTTCCTTTTTCTATTAAATGATAATTTATTTTAATAACATGCTAATGTTAAAAAAAATATTTATCATAAATGGTTGTTTTTAATTACAATTTTAGTATTTAATTGTTAATACTAACTTTGTAAAAAAATTATCAATTTTATATAATAACAAATACTACATATCATATGATATAATAAGATAATACCATTAATATAAAGTAATATTGATCAAAATAAAATATAACAATTATAGTAAATTAGAATTACTTTATGTCTATAATAATAAATATATATAACATATATAATTTTTTCAATATAGTAATATTAAATTTTAAAATATTAGAATCATAAAATTATATCATTAATCTTAAATATTGTTTATATTTATTATTTATGTTACATTATATAAAAATATTATGTTAGAATAATCAAAATTTTTTAATATAATTAAATTTCGTAATTAATGTTTGAATAAAATAATTTTAAAATATTTGTCAAACTATTTATCAAATATTAGTCATATTCTTAAATAATAATAAAACTAAACTATTTTTTATATTTTAATATTTTTAAATATTTAAAAATGTTTAATTTGTTATTTTAATAATTATTATAAGTTTTATTTTTAAAGATTTAACTTTTATTTATTTATTTTTTTATCTCTCTTTATTTAAGTGTCATTCACATTCTATCACTTCCCTCTCTCTCGTATTATCAAGCTTATATTTATCTCTTTATATTATTCTTACCTCTCTTCTCTATCTTGTACTTTTTTTTATCATTCTTTTTCACATTATTTATTTATTCTCTCTATGTCCTCTATATTCTCTCTTTTTATTTTCTCTTCATTAAATCATCACTCATATCTTTCTTTTATTAATTTCTTATTTATTTTTCTCTTATCATTTTATTTCTTTTTCTTCTTCATATAAAATAGTTATCTCCATCTTTATTATGGGTGTTGCAACACATCAATTAATAATATTAAAGAAATCTCTTTTATTGCATGATTTAATTCATAATATTTATTATAAATAGGAGTTTTATCATTTATTTTTGTTAGAAAAGTTAATATTTTATTTATAAGAATGGTAATATAACATCAAAAAAATTATTTATTTAAAATTATGTTATAAAAAATAATAGTTTACATAATTTTCTTTTAATTATATATAAATAATATATTAATATTACATTATATTATGACATATATACAAGAAAAAACTTTTTAAAAGTGCATATGCTTGTTATTTTAGAACATTTTAAAAGATCATTTATTACTTCTAAAAAATAATCCAACAACTAGGATGTTATCTTTTGTTTGCATGTGTGACCACAATAGTATTATAGACTAAATAAAAGAGAAACTTCAAAGTTAAGCATGCATTAGTGAAAGTAGTATTTCGATGGATGATCTCTTTAGAAGTTCTCATGCTACTGGTTGTTTTCACAACAATCATTTTTCTAGTGAAGGATAATTGAATTTTACAGTATGTTATTTTAAGATATTAAACTATTATAAATAATATTTTTAATTCATAATTTTGTAATTTTTTAATAATAATTTTATAATATTATTAAATATTTTGTATAATAAAAAATAAGGTACATCAAAAGATATATTGAAATATTAACTTTAACATAGTTTAATATAAGGCAAAATAACTTATATTAATTATAATAATTTAGAATAAGATTATGTTTATAATAATATATATAGATATATAGATTATTTATATTTTTTTTAAATATAGTAATATTATGTCATAGATTATTAGAAATGTAAAATTATATCATTAATGTTAAATACTTTTTGTTCTTATTATGTATATTATGTCACATAAAGATATATATTAGAATAAATAAATTATTTATTTTTAATTAAATATTAACTTTTAATATGAACAAAATAATATAATACTAATACTTAAAATATTCTTTAAATATTTATGGTATTCTAAAATAATAATAAACATCCAATATTTTTTATATTTTAATATTACTAAATATTATATATGATTAAGTTGTTATATTTTTTGAATATTATAAGTCTAACTTTTAAGATTAACCTTTCTTTTACTATTTCTTTTACTTTCTTCTCTTTATCTCAATGGCTCTTATATTTTCACTTCTTATTCTCACCTATTATCATTCTCTTAATTGTATTTTTATTCTCTATCTTATGTTTTATTGGCCACCAATTTTACCCTATCTTTTTTTACATTCTAATTTCGCTTTCTCTTTCACTTTTTTGTTTACTCTCTTTAAATCCTCAAAGTTCTCTATTTTTTTACTCTTCATTAAATCACCTCTCATTAATCAGTGATTTTTTCTCTCTTATAGAATAGTTATCTCCATCTTAATTAACTTTTTTAACTAATTAATTAAAAATATCTAAAGAAATCTCTTTCGTTACATTTTTTAACACATAATATTTAAGAAAATATTTGTTTTAATATTTTTTATTACATAGTTTAATTTTTTATTTATAAAAATGATAAGCTAATGGAACAATATTTCATATGTTAAGTTTATGTTATAAAAATAATTGTTTGTCATTATTTATTAAATTCATATAAGTGAAATGTTGATATTATAATATATTAGGATTTATATAATAAGCAATTTTTTAAAAAAAGTACATATTCTTGATAATTTTTAAAATTTTATAAATGAGTCATTATCTTCAACACAATGGTCACACAACTACGATTATTTGTTTATCGTGTCGCTGCGTGACCACATGAGCATTGTGGCCCTACATCTCATTAGAACTCTAAAGTAAAGCTTGCTTGGGCAAAGTGTTATTGGGATGGGTGACCTCTTTAGAAGTCCATGTGTTGCATGAATATTTTAATAACAATCCTTTTCTAAAGAACGAAAATTTATTTTAATGCATGCTAATTCTTTATTAATTTTAGGTAAATAAAATATTGAAATAAAAATATGTTGTCACATATATAAGCATAAAGTGTTTTAAAAGTGTGCATTTAAGTGAAAAGGAGTGTGTGAATGCCATAAAAAAGGATGAATTATTATTTTAAACAATTTTTGCTAATTTCTATATTCTATTTTTCTTACAAATGTTTTTATAAAAATATTTTTACGTTTATAAAAAAACATTGACTTCTAAATATAATAATGTATAATTTTTATATTTAAAATAATATTTTAAGTGGTGCACCAATTTTTTTTGGATGGTTTAGTTCAAGCAGGATCTTACATTAGCCCTTAATTGAGGTCAAACAAATCTTATAAAAGAATCATAATTTGATTGTTTTTCTTATGTTTTACACCTACAAACTTTTGTTGGTTGAACTATAACATGGGCTTTTACAAGGTTAAACCTAACTCAAATTTTTACTATGTTAACCTGATCTAAAGCATTTGCAAATGCCAGTAAACCAACCAAATAGAAAGAAAAAAATACATCAAGAACTAAATTTTTAAAGAAAATTAAAAATTATTTTCACATTTTGACGAATGTAAAAAGACACAAAGAGCCAAAAATTAAGAAAAAAATTGATAAAATAAACACTTAGAAGAGTTAGGCTTAATTAGAATAATTTTTAATTTATAGTAGTCATAAGCCTTTGGTGCTAATAAAGAAAGTTCATGCCAATAGAATATAATACAAACGTTTGAGATGTTAAAATATTATTAATATTAATTAGTCGCTTCATTTACAATGGTTAGATATTTATAGAACAATTTTTGTGATAGCTATTAGAAAGTGAGTGAGAAACTATTACAAAAATAGTTACCAAAGAGATTAAAAAATCTTAAAATATTCATCCACCAAAACAGTTGCAATGACATTATAACTGTTAATTATTGAGCTATTAGGTAGGGATGATTAAAGCCATTGGATTTGCTCAGAGGACATCCAAACTATCTAATAAAATGCTAGAATGAACGATGAGTGCTGGTTGGTTGGATCAAGATGTATTTGACCAGAGAAATTGAATCAAATCAGTTAAGTTCTAGATTTTTTGATTAATCCCTAGTAAGTTGGGATTATCTCTAGCTTTTAGGTCCTAATGGTAGAGAGCTAGGTCATCAAATCAAGGTTAGATATTTTCGAAAAGCAAAAGTAAAAGTAATCATCTAATGAAGTTAGATGAGATCATGTCCATTGAATGGATTAATCAATTTTAGTAGATGAAACTATAACGATCTAATCAACTTATCAAATGGATGATTGCATTGACTAAGATCACATTTTAAAGGAGGAGGTGACCTCTGCCTTGTGTTCACAAAAAAGTGCAATCTAGTGGTGCTGAGCACTATTTGTTTTGGATGGAGACTATCATAATGGACATAGTCCAACATTAGTTGAGAGGAAACTAATTTGGTCGTTATAAGCATTCACCCATGTGTAACTTGTGAATCTAATATTGGTTGGCTCCCTTATTGTGTGCATAGGATTTAATCACCTGGGCAGACTTGACCTTTATAGGTTTATACAAGTTTGACCCATCCGAGACTTATATTATGTTAAAATGCTTCTCAATTCAATCTAATGCTTATCCCCATCTAGTTTAAGAAGCCTTCGTGAATTAGAATATGTCGACTTGATCTTTATCTGACTATTCTTCCAGAAACTATGCTAAGGCTTTATCTGGGGCCAGGACTTTTGAATTTAAGCACAACTTGCAATGTGGCATAATTTTTATACTTAATTATGAAAATATTACAAGAAATATTTTTTAATGTAATAAAGATTTAATAATCAACGAAATATGAAAGTTTGCAAAAGTACAAAAGTCTTATGCTTTGGGTTAAGCCCAGCCCAAGACCTTTGCATTTAGAGATAACCTAGAATGTAGCATAATATTTTTTTATTTATTAAATTATAAAAATTTTAATGGTATTATTTTTTTATATAAGTAAGATTTTGGCATCAAGATAACATAGTATTTCTCAAAAATGCAAAAGTCTTTGTCTTAGAATAAGCTATGCCCAAGACATTTACATTCATAGAAACCTTGGGATGTGTTAGAAAAGTTTTTTGTTTATTTAATCATGAAAATTTTAATAGTATAGATTTTTTGATTTCATCAAGACAACCAAACATAGAATTTAAAAAAAATACAAATGTATTATTTAACTAAAGAAAGAGTGATTGAAAAATAAAATTATGTTAAATATTTGTATAGTTTAAGTAGGATTTGAATAAAGAAAAAAAATAGAGAGATTAAAAAATTAAAGAGTATTAATTTGTTAAACCAAGGAGATGATTAAAGAATTTTGATGCTTGAATATGATTTGAAATTTATATGAATGGAAAGCATGTTAAACTTAAAAAGATAAATTTTTTTCGTACTAAAAGAAAACCATATAAAAAGAAATGCACATGTCTTTCATCTTTTAAGCTTTCTATATAATCGAAGATATTTTGAAGATCTCTAGTTCACCACTTTCAAAATGCATAGTTTATTCTTTACATGTAAAATTATTTCATATTAAACTATCCAATTAGATTAAAAGGGTAAATGTTTAAGGCTTGACCTATCAAGCACAAGGGTGACATAACATATATGTTTGATAATTTAGAAAATTTTTGAAAAGATTTGTTATCTTCAAGACAATAATCACAGAACTATGATTCATTGTCATTTAAATGCATTCATGACCACAATAGTACTATAGCACAATATCTCATTAGAATTCTAAAGTTAAGTATGCTTGGACGAGAGTAGTGTTGAGATGGGTGACCTCTTGAGAAATCTTATTTTATGAATTATTTCATAGCAATCCTTTTTCTAATGAATGCAGTTGATTTTAATAATATATTAATGTTAAAAACTAAAGTTATTATATGTTATAGTTTATAATAACCACTTTAGTAAGTAATTATTACTAATAACTTTATAAAATTATTATTAATTTTATTTAATATTGAATATGACATATCATATGATATAATTAAATAATAATTTTATTATAGTTCAGTATTGAAAGAAATAAATTATATTAATAATAATAAATTTGAGTCAGTTTATATTTATTATTGTATATATGTAATGTGTGTAGAATTTTTTAAAATATAGTGACATTATATTGTCGAATATTAGAAACCTAAAATTATATCATAAATGTTAAATATTCTTTATATTTATAATCCATATTACATCATATAAAGTTAGTATATTAGAATAATTATGTTATTTATTATTTAACTAATTTTTTATAATTTATGTATTAATAAAATAATATTAAATGGATAGTAAAAATATTTCTTAAATATTAGTAATACTCTAATATGAAAAAAATTTTGAAATATTTTTTATATTTAAATATTATTCAATATTATATTTACTAACTTATAATATTTAAAATATATTTTGAGTTTGATTATCAAGATTTAAATTTTATTTAATTATTTTTCTCACTTTTTTTCTTGTTTTTTCTCTTTATCTTAATATCACTCTCATACTCTCACTTTCTTCTTTATCTTATTATCATTACCATATTTGTCTCATAATTATCAATCTTCATATATTATTCTTGGCCTCATTTTTTGATCTATCCTTCTCTACTTTCTCATTTCTCTCCTTTCATATATTTATTTATTGTCTCTTTCTTTTCTTTGTTCCTTTCTTTGATTTCATTAAATTAGCCCGCATATCTCTTTATTATAATTTTCCTTTCTATTTTTCTCTTATCAATCAATTATTTTCTCTCTTATAGAATAGTATGTTTATTTCTATTAAGAAATTGCCCATGATGCATACTTATATATATATATATATATTGATAAATATATATTTTATCATTTATATTTGTTATGTAATTTAATTTTTTATTTTAAAAAATGATAACATAATTGAAAATAATCTTTTGAATTAATATGTTCACTAAAAGTAATAGTTTATTTTATCTTGTTATTAATTTCATGCATATCTAAAATGTTAATATTAAAATATATTATGACAAATATAATAAGCATAATATTTTTAAAAGTGTATATGCTTAATAATTTAAAAAATATTAGAAATGATTCATTATCTTCAAGAAAATAATCACATTATTATGATTATTTTTCTTTTATATGCTTGTGCGACCACAACAACATTATAACACTTGATCTCAAATGAGCTCCAAATTTAAGCGTGCTTGGGTGGGAGTTGTTTTGGGATGGGTGACGCCTTGACAACTCATCTTGCACCTATTTTTAGTAGCATTTCTTTTTCTAGTGAATGATAATTATATGTAAGAAATATTAGTGTTAAAAAATTAAATTATTTTAAATGATGGTTTTTAATAAGAGTTTTAGTGATAAATTTTTAAAATTAATTTTATAATTCAATTATCCATTTCATATAGTAATAAATATTTCACATCACATGATATAATAAAATAATAACTTTAATATCGTTAAATGTTAAGTAAAATAATATGTAAAATTATAACTTTATAACAGTATATATATGTTGTCTATAAAATTTTTTAAATATTGTAATATTATATTATACTATATTAGAAATTTAAAATTATACTATTAATGTAAAGTATTATTTATATTTATTACTTTATTACATCATATATAGGTGATATATTAGAATAATTATACTATTATTATTTAACTAATTTGTTAATTAGTGTATGAACAACACAATTTTAAATTAATAATAAAAATAATTTTAAAAATTTATAATTTACTAAAATATTGATAAACAATAAATGTTTATTTCTCTCACTTTTTTTAAGTTTTAATTGATTATTTCTTTCACTTTTTTTCTTTATCTTGGTGTCTTTCATATTTTCTCACTTCTTTCGGTCTTCTACCATCATTTTTTTGTCTCTTCATTCTTTATCTTCTTATATTTTTCTTAGCCTGTCTTTGACTTTTGTTTTTCTCTATTTTCTCATTTCTCTCTATTTTTTACTTATTTATTTATTTTCATAATCTCCTCTATGTCATTTCGTTTCTTTTTTGAACTTATCAATCCTTGGCTTATTATCTTTGTTACAAAAAAAATATCTCCATCTCTAATCTCTCTTTTCTAGTGTATCAATTAGCTAAATTAAAGAGATATCTCATGTTGCATTATTTAATACATAATACTTATAATAAATATAAATTTATTTATTTATATTTATTACAAAATTTAATTTTGTATTTATAAGAATGACAATATGATAGAAGAAAATAATATTAATTAATTTTTATTTTATAAAAAATTTATATGTTGTACAATTTATTTATTTATTATATATAAATTAAATATTGATATTAGATTAAACTTTCAAATATATAAAAGAATAATATTTTTTTAAGATTGAATATGATTAATAATTAAGAAAAAGTTGCAAAATAATTCATTATTTTTAAGACTATATGCACAAAACCATAAAATTATCTTTTTTAAGTATTTGTGATCACTCTAGTATCATTGCACTATAGCTTATACGACTGTCAAGGTTAAGCAAGCTTCGGTTAAAGTAGTTTTACAAGGGTTGACCTCTCGAGAAGTTCTCGTGTTGCACATATTTTTTGATAATAATCATTTCTCTGATAAATCACAATTGATTTTAAAAACATGTTAATTTTAAAAAATTAAATTATTATAAATTACATTTTATAAGTTCTATTTTAGTAATTAATTATTAATAACAATATTATAATATTATTATCAATTTCATATAATAATAAATATGACGCATCATTTGATATATTAAAATAATAAATTTAGCATAATTTAATTTATAACAAAATAACTTATCAAAATTACAATATATTTTAAGTACATTATGTTTATAGTAGTATACTTATATTATATATAAAAGTTTTTAATTACAATAATATTAAAAAATAGATTATTAGATATCTAAAGTTACATAATTAATGTCTAAGATTATTCATGTTAATTATCCAGATTATGTAATATAAAGAAAATGTTTTTGAATAATTATATTGTTTATTATTTAATTAAATTTTAAAATTTTTAGTATGAATAAAATAATAAAATATTAATTGTAAAATATATTTTTAAATATTTACATTATTTTTAAAATAATAACAAATCTAAAATATTTTTATATTTTAGTGTTATAAAATATTATATATTTTAACTTCTTATATTTCAAAAATTTATAAGTTTAATAATTAATATTTAGTTTTTATTTAAATATTTTTTAATTTTTTATCTTTATCTCAAAATTTCTAACATTCTCTCAGTTCCTGGTCAATATTATTATTACCTTATTTATCTCTTAATTCTCTATCTTCTTATCTTTTTCTTGGCCCCTATGCTCCTCTATGATTCTTTACATGCTTATTTCTCTTTCCATTTCAATTTTTTTTTATTCTTCTTATCTTTCTATGTTCTATTTCCTATCATGTTCATTAAATCATCTACAATCAATTGTATTACTAATTTTTTCTTTATTTTATTATAATCAATCCCTTATGTTCCCTCTCTTATAAAATAATTGTCACATCTCCTTTATAGCTTTTTTAACACATCAATTAATAATATTTTTAAAAAGTATTGTATTACATAATTTAAGAAATAATATTTATGTTAAATATATATTTAAGCATTTTTATATATTATGTAATTTAATTTATTATTTATATTAATTGTAATATAATATAAAAAATGTTTTATATAAATGCCTTTGTTATAAAAAAATAATTTATGTAACTTTTCTATTAATTTTATATAAATGAATATTTATATTATATTATATAACTACATATACAAGAAACATAAATTTATTTTAAAAGTACATATACTTGATAATTTTGAAAAGTTTAGAAGTAGTTCATTAAAATCAACACTATAATAACATAGCCAGGAGTTTTTGTCTATTTTGTGAATATCCAACCACACAAGCATTATTGCATTAGATCTTGTTAGAACTCTAATGTTAAGCTTTGCTTGGGTGAGAGTGGTATTGGGATTGGTGACCTCTTGAGAAGTTCTCATGTTGCAAATGTTTTTTAATATTCCATTTTCTAAATGTTAATATTAAAATGTAAAATTCTTATAATTAATACATAATAAAATATCATTTTAGTAATTAATAATTGATAAGAAATTTATAATTTTATTATATATTTAATATAAAAATAAATATGGCACATTATGTTTTTTAATAAAAAAAAACTTTATTGTGGTTTAATATTAAGAAAAATAACTTATGTCAATTCTAATAAACTAGAATTAAGTTGTATTTATAATAATATATATATTTAGTGAATCAAATTTTGAAAATTAGTAATATTATATATTACACAACGTTTGAAATTTAAATTATATCATTAATATTTTTAATTATTTAATTTTATTATATGGAAAACTCATATAAATTTAATACGTTTTAATAATAATATTGTTTTAATTTCCGAAAACTTTTTTAATTTTTATTATGAATAAAGTAAAATAATATTAATGTTTAAAATATTTTTTAAATTTGAAATATTTTAAAATAGAAGTAAATCATAAATTTTTTTATTTTTTATTATTATTAGGTATTATATATGATTAGTTTCTCATATTAAAAACTATTATGAGTTTAATTATTAAGATTTAACTTTTATTTAATATTATTCCAATTTGTTACTTTTTATTTTAATATCTCTTATATTCTATCACTTGCTTTTCTTTCCAATTACTATTCTATATTTGTCTATTCATTCTCTATCTTTTTATATTTTTCTTGGACTTCTCTCTTTTATCCTTCTCTATTTTGTCATTTCTTTATTTTTTCTTTATTTATTTATTGTCTCTCTTCTATTTTTTCTTTTTTGTTTTTCTTTTCATTAAATCTTATCTCATCTCTAGGTTTACTATTTCTTTCTCTTTATAGCTCCTATAACTTTTTATCTTTCTTTCTATTTTAGGATAATAATCTCTATCTAATTATCTATTTTTTGGCCATAAATTAATAATATTTTGAAAATTTCTAATATTGCATAGTTTAATATGTTATATTTATGATAAATATATATTGTATTATTTTCATGTGTTATATAATTTAATTTTTTTAAGGATGTCAACATATTGAAAAAATAATTTTATATTGTTGTTGTGTTATAAAAAATAATACATTATGTAATTTTTTATTAATTTTATATAAATAAAATATTGAAATTATAATATTTTTTGACATATATAATAAGCATATTTTTTTCAAAAGTGCATGTTGAAGTGGAAATTAGGGTGTGAATTCCACAAAAGGTGGGGAATTACGATATTAAACTATTATTACAAACTTTTAGTATGTATCGATTTTCAAAAAAAATTATAAAAAAAAGTTATGTTTATTAAAAAAATATTAGCTGTAACTATAATAATTTATAATTTCTTTAATGAAAATATAAGTTGAAATGATATATGAAAAATTTTAATTGGCTCAGTTCAAATTATAACATACATCCCTCAAACTATGGTTGAAAAAAATTCCACTAGTAAAAAGATTACAACTTGAGATTATTCCTCATGACTTACTACAATCCTACTAGCTTTTACATGTTCAACTATAATTGGGCTTTTATAAGGTCAACCATAAGTTAGTTATTTATGGATTGAAACAAAACTCATGCTTTCATAAATGCTGAGCCACCCATCTCAAAAGATAAAATACAACAAGAAACAAATTTTTGATAAAAATGTATAAATTTTCTTATTCTTATTGATGAACGTAAAAAGGCATGAAGTGCTAAAAGTTAAGAAAAGAATTATGAAAATAAAAGCCTAAGAGAATTAGGCTTAGTTGGAAGAATTTTGAATTTCAAGTAGTCTGAAGTAGTAGGTGCTACTAGAAGACCATTTTGTTAGTAAAATATGATGCAACCTTCTGTTGTGGTGTTAAAATTTTGTGAATATTCATTAGTCATTTCATTTACAATGGATAGTCATTTATAAAAAAGTTGTTGTCATACCCATTTGAAAGTGAATTAAAGGCATTAGAAAGATAGTTTACAAATAGCTTAAATGGATCTCAAAATATTCTTCCTGCATAGCTACTATGATGGCATGATAATATCCAGTTATTTATCCATTAGGCAGGATTGATTGGAGCCAATTGATTTGCAAAGAGGAGATCTCAGACTTTTGATCAAACACTAGAAATGTGCATGAAGTTCTAGATGGTTTCATCAAGTTGGATTTGATGGAGGCCATTCGATCAAATAAGACGAGATTTGTAACATTCGATTAATCAATGGTAAAATCAAGATTATGTCTTGTTAGAAGCATTCAAATAGGAGAGATTTGGGTCATCAGATAAAAAATAGATTATATCAAAAAGCAGACATAAAAATGCCATACGAGAAAGTCTGATAATATATCAACCACTAAATAGACTAAAAAGTTACAATAGATAAAATACTAACCATCCAATTAGCTTATCAAATGAGTGGTTCGATCGATTAAGATCATTATTTAAAGGGAAAGACCATCTCCACCTTGTTATCAAAAAAATTCCTGATCAGATGGTGCTAAGCTTACCAATTTTGGATAGAGACAATGATAAAGGATAATCCAACTTTGCACAAGAAGAAACTAGTTTGGGATTTAACTTATCAATCTAGTATTGGCAGGTTTCCCACTTATGTACTTGGGATTTAATCACGTGGTTAGACTAATGTCCTACAAGTTTATCTGTGTTCAACCAATCTCATCCATTTATTTTTTTGAATGCTTTCTGGTTTGATCTAATGCCTCACCACATCCTATTTAGGAATTCACTTTGAACTAGAATAGGTCAACCCAATCTTCATATGACAATTTTCTTGACCATATGGTTGGGCATAAGCTCGACCTAAGACATTTTGCATTTAGGCACAACTTGGGATATGTCACAAACGTTTTTTTAATTAATTCCAAAAATCTTAACTGAATTATTTTTAATGAAATGAAGATTTAATATCAAATTGACAATGAATTCTAAAAAAAAAAGGTATGATTTAACCAAAGAAACAAATTATTTTAAAATAGAATTATGTTAAATCAAAGATTTAAGTTAGATTTGAACCAAGAAAATAATTAAGTAATTAAAAAACATTATCTTATTCATTTATAAAATCAATAAGATGATTAAATAATTTAGATGGCTAAATATCATTTGAAATTGATACAAAAATAGAGTTATTTAAAATTAACAAACTAATATTCTATTTCAAAGTAAAATAAAAATTTACAAAAGTTGATACAAAAGTCTAGAATTTTGAAACTTGTTAATCACTCTAAAGTTTTTTAAAGACTACTAGTTCACCTTTTTCAAAATATATAATTTTTTTATTTGTAAACTTATTTCACACAAACAAACCTATTAGAATAAAATGCTAAACATTTATAGCTTGACACTTCAAACGCAAGGGTGACCTAGAACATATTTTTGATAATTTAAAAAATTTTAGAAATGATACATTATTTTCAAGAAATTAGTCATACAACAATGATTCTTTTTCAATTATAAATGATAGTTTATAAGTATAATTTTAGTTAGTAATTATTATTAATAGCTTGATAGCATCAATATTAATTTAATAAAATAATAAATATGACACATCATATGATATAACAAAATAATAATTTTAGTATAGTTTAGTATTGAGAAAAATAACTTATATTAATTATAATAATCTAAAAAATAAACTTATTATTTAATTAAATTTTTTAATTAATCTAAAAAAGGTAATATGAAATTAATAGTTTAAATATTATTTAAATATTTATAATATTATAAAATAATAATAAACCTTTATTTTTTTACATTTTATTATTATTAAAAAACTTTATAAGATTTACTTATTATATTTGATAAATATTACAAGTTTAATTTTTATGATTATACTTTTATTTCTATTTTTTCCAGTTTTTCTCTTTATCTTAATATCGCTCACACAATCTTGCTTCCTTCTTTCTCCTATTGTTATTCTTTTTTTGTCTCTTAATTCTCTATATCTTTATATTTTTCTTGATCACTTTTCTCCAATATTGTTATCAACTTCCTAATTTCTCACTCTCTTATTCACTTATTTATTTATTCTCTCATTATCTTTTGAGTCACTCTTCATTTATTTATCTCTCATGTCTCTAAATTATTATTTTCATCTTTATTTGTCTCTTATCCACCGTTGTTTTTCTCTCTTTTATCAAATAATTATCTCCATCTCTATTATCTCTTTTTCAACCCAACAATTAATAAAACTAAAAACATCTTTATATTGCATAGTTTAATATCAAGTATTAATGATAAATATATATTTTATTATTTACACTTATATAAGTTCATTTTTTTATTTATGACAATGATTACATAATAGAAGAAAATCTTCTATGTTAGTGTCTATTATAGAAAAGATAATAGTTTTGATAATTGTTTCCAATTTGTATATAAATGAAAAATTGATATTATATTATATTATATTATGACATTTATATATGGCCATAATTTTTTTAAAAAGTGTATATGCTTGATAATTTAGAAAATTTAAGAAAGTTATAGCTTGCTTGTAAATCTTTCTTTATAATTCTTTTTGTATTGTATGACAATTTATTTTCTTAACATGTAAATGTCAAAAAATTAAATTATTATAAATTATAGTTTATAATTACAATTTTAATAATTAATTGATAATAATAACTTTATAATATTATTATTAATTTCAAATGATAATAAATTTGGCACATCATATGATATAATAAAATAATAATTTTAAAATAGATTAATATTAAGCCAAAAAGTATACCAATTATAATAAATAAGAATTAATTTTTATTTATTTAATATAGATATCATGTGCATAAAATCTTTTAAATATAGTAATATTATGTTATAAAATATAAGAAATTTAAAAATATATGATTAATATTAAATATTAATTATATTTATTATCTATATCACATCACACAAAGATAATATTTTAGAATAATTATATTATTTATTATTTAATAAAATATTTTATTTTAAGTTTGTATAAAATAATATATTATTAATAGTAAAAATATTCTTTAAATATTTGAAATATTCTAAAATACTAACAATAATTTCTTATATTTTATTATTAAATATTTTATATAATAAGTTTTAATATTTAGTAAATAGTATATTAGATTTAACTTTTATTAAAATATTTCTCTTATTATTTTCTTATTATCTTAATATGTCTAATATTCTCTCACTTTTGTTTCCCTCTTATTATCATTCTCTATTTGTTTGTTCATTCTTTATGTTTTTATATTTTTCTTAGCCTCTCTTTTCTCTCCCCTTCTTTAATTTATTATTTTGCACCCTTTCATTTATTAATTTATTCTCTCTATTTCTTATATATTCTTTATTTTTTCTTTTACTGTTCATTAAATCATTTCTAATCTTTATCGATTAGTATTTCTTTCTATATTTTTACTCTTACCAATTCCAGTCTTTCTTTCATACTTATAGAATAATTATCTCTAACACTATTATCCATTTCTCATCTCATCAATTCATAATATTTATAAAATTTCTTATACTACATAATTTAATATATAATATTTATGATAAAGATATATTTCATTATTTCTATTTAATAATTAATTTTATTTTTAAATTAATAAAAATTATTACATAATTAAAGAAAATCATATAAATTAATGTCTATGTCTTAAAAAATATTAGTACATGTAATTTGTTTATTAATTTTATATAAACAAAATATTGATATTGAAAATATTATGGACTATATAATATCATTAATTTTTTAAAAATAAATATTGAAGTGAAAACAAGTGTATGAATCCCACAAAAGTGCATGAATTATTTTTTTAAAATATTTTTGCTAAGTTTTTTATTACATTTATTTTCAAAAATTAATTAAAAAATATTTATTTTGTTTACAAAAAGTATTTATTTACAAATATAATAATTTATAATTTTTTAATGAAAACAATGGTGTAAATGGTATACAAAAATTTCTATGTCATTCTGTCCTAATTAGAACCTATGTCCACCCAAACTCAAATTTGAAAAAAACTCAATAGTATACCTCTAACCTATTAGATTTTTCAAGTTGACCTGCGAGATGGGCTTTGACGAGGTCAAGCCTAACTCTATTTTTTACGACATCATACAAAATAAAGCTCCAAAAATTATAATAAATTTGAAATGTTTTGAAATGGTTTTTTTCTTAACCATAATAATCACATAACAATAATTTATTTCTTTTATATATGTGTGCAACAACTCCAGCATTATGAGATTAGATCACATTTGAGCTCCAAACTATTAAGAAGTCCTCACATTGCACAACTTTTTATAGCATTTGTTTTGATAATGAATGGCAACTTATTTAATAACATGTTAATTTTAAATAATTAAATTATTATAAATGAGTTAATAATTGGAATTTAAGTCTACCATTTTAATAATAACATTGCAAGAATATCATTAATTTCTTTTAAAAATAAATAGAGCACATCATATGATTTAATAAAATAAATCTTTAATATAATTAAATATTGACAAAAATAACATATAATAATTATAGTTAATTAGAACTAATTTATATTTATAATAGAATATATATAATATGCATAGAAGTTTTTAAATAAAGTAATAATATGTTAAAGAATATTAGAAACCTAAAAATATAACATTAATGTTAAATATTATTTTTATTTATTATCTGTAATAAATAATATAAAGATAATATATTTGAATAATTATATTATTTATTAATTAATTAACTTTTGTAATTAATGTATGAGTTAAATTAAATTAAATTAATAGTTAAAAATATGCTTTATATATATGTAATATTTAAATAAAGTAATAAACCATAAATATTTTTTTTGTTATTAAATATTATGTATGGTTACCTTAGTATTTGTAATTAAGCTATAAGTTTAATCTTTTAATATTTAACTTTTATATAATTATTTCTCTAACTTATTTCTTTTTTATCATTTTTACTTATATTTTCACACTTTCTTCTCTCCCTTATTGTCATTTTTTACATAATTTATTCACTATCTCTTTATATTATTTTTAGCTATTCTTTCCTCTATCCTTTTCTAATTTCTTTTTTCTGTCTCTATTTTACTTATTTATTTGGTCTCTTTAGTTCCTCTATGTTATCTCTTTTCTTTTTCTATTTGTTAAATCATTTCTCATTTCTCTCTCACATATAGAGTAGTTACCTCCATCTTTATTAACTTCTTTTTAGCTTATCAATTAATACTATTAAAAAAATCTGAAGTGTTGCATAGTTTAACATATAATATTTATGATAAATATGTATTTTGTTGTATATATTTGTTACATAATTTTTTTATCTACAAGAATGATAAAATAATAGAAAAAAACTTTATATATTAATTTCTATCATTAAAAATAATTATTTGTATAATTTTCTATTAATTATATGTAAAAACTATTTCGATGTTAGAAACTATTTTGACATATATAGTAAGCATAAAGTTTTTTTAAAAGTTCATATGCTTGTTAATTTTGTTAATTTTAGAAATACTTTACTATCTTCAGCACAATGATCACACAACTATGTCTTTTTGTCCATAATATACATGGATGGCCATAAGAGTGTTATGGCACTAAATCTCATTAGAACTAAAAGGTTTTGCTTGCTTGGGTGAGACTAGTATTCGCATGAGTTACCCCTTAATTTGCCCTCATCTTGCAAGTATTGTTTTCATTTTTTTATTGAAAAATAATTTATTTTATTAAAAGGTTAATGGAAAAAGTAAAAATTATTATAAATGACTATTTATAATTAATATTTCAGTTATTAATTATTAATAATAATTTTATAACATTATTGCCAGTTACATTTAAAAATAAATATGGCACTTCATTAAATATAATAAAAAAGACTTTAATATTCTTAATATTAAGGAAAATAACTTATATAAGTTATAACAAATTAGAATTAATATTTATAATAGCATAAATATTACGTGTATAGAATTTTTTAAATATAATATCATTATATTATAAAATATTAAGAATTTAAAATTATATCATAAATATTAAATATTATTTATATTTATTAATTTTGTTATATTATATATAAATATTATATTAAATAATTATATTATTTATTATTTAATTTTTTTGATTTTAAGTATCAATAAAATAACATAACATTAATAATAAAAATATTATTTAAATATTTGAAAATTTTCAAAATAATAATAAACCATAAATTTTTGTTATACTTTATTATTGTAAATATTATATATGATAAACTTATTATATTTAATAAATATTAAGGTTTAACTATTAATAGTCAACTTTTTTTATTATTTTTGATTTTTTTCTCTTTATCTCAATATTTTTCATATTCTCTCACTTTTCCCCTCTTATTATCATTCTCTCTTTGTGTCTTCATTCTCTATCTTCTAATACTTTGTATAGCCATACAATCTCCTCCATTTTTTTAATATTTTTCATTTTTATCTCTCTTTTGTTTATTTGTTAATTGTCTCTATCTCTTTTATATTCTCTCCTTTCTTTTTATTCAATAAATCTTTGCTGATCTCTCTCTTATACTATTTCTTTTCTTTTTCTTTATTATCAATTGATGCCTTTTTCCCTCTCTTGTAGAGTAGTTATCTCCGTCTCTATTATTTTTTTTTCATCCCATCTAGTAACAATATCAAGAAAAAAATCTCATGATGTATATTTTAATATATAATATTTAATATAAATAATTTATTTTAATAAATATTTATTACATATTTTAATTTTTGATTTGTTAGAATGATAACATAATGGACAAAAATCTTATCTATTGATGTCTTTGTTATCAAAAAAATTGTTTATGTACCTTTTTTATTACTTTTAAAAAGAGAAAATATTGATAATTGAATATATTAGCATATATAAAAAGAATATTTCTAAAAGTACTTATACAGGTGAAATCAATTGTGTAAATCAAAGAAAAAATGCGTGCATTTTGGTTTTAAACTTATTTTAGTTATTTTTGGGTTGTCTTTATTTTAAAAAATTGGTTATAAAAATTATTTTATATTTATAACAAGGTTTGATATACAAAAATTATAATTTATTTTTTTTAATATTGACAATGAAAGTTAAAATTCTACAACAAAAAAAATTTTAGATGGTTCGATTCAAATAACAACCTACTTCTACCCCCAACTTAGGTCCACAACAAGTCCACTACTAATATCAACTTAACCAAAGAAAAAATAATTCAAAAATAGAATTAAATTAAATCAATCAATGATTTAAGCAAGATTTGAAACAAGAGATGAATTTACAGATTCAAAAATTTAATGCTATTCATTTACCAAATGAAGGAGATAATTAAAAATTTTAGATGCCTTAATATGACTTCAAGTTGGTATGAAAGGATAAAGCCTTAAAATTAATAACCTAACATTATATTTAATAGTAAAATAAAACTTTATCAAGGTAGGTGTGCATGTCTTCAATCTTTGAAGCTTGTTGAACAGTCCAAGGTGCTTTAAAGGCCATTAATTTACCACTTTAAAGATGTACGACTTTTTTTTTACATTTAATCCTATTTAGCATCAAAAAAGCCCTTTAGAATAAAAGGTTAAACATTTAAGGCTTGTCCAATAAAACAGTGTTTATTAATTTAGAAAATTTTTGAAATGATTCATTATCCTTAAGATAATAACAAGTCAACTATGATTCTTTGTCAACTTTATGCATGGGGGACCACAATAATATTATAGCACTAAATCGCATTAGATCTTTAAGGTTATGCTTGCTTTGGCTAGAGTAGTATTAGGATGGGTGACCTTTTGAGAAACGCTTGTGTTCTACGATTTTTTTCAAACCTTTCTTTTTTCTAATGAATGATAATTTATTTTAATAATATTTTATCATTAAAAAATTAAATTTATATAAATAATAATTTATAATTATTATTTAGTAGTTAATTGCTATTATTAACATTATAATATTATTGTTCATTTTATAAAATAATAAAAATGAAACATTATATGATATAATAAAATAGTAATCAAAATATAGTTTAATGCTTGGTAAAATGACATATATTAATTATAATAATAATTAATTAATTTAGGTTTATAATTTTATATATGTACTACTTGTAAAATGTTTTAAATATAGTAATATTATGTTATACAAAATTCAAAATTTAAAATTATATCATAAAAGTTGAATATTATTTGTATTAATTATTTATGTTCCATCATGTAAAGATGATATATTTAAAAAATTATATTATTAATTATGTAATTTACTTTTTAAATTAATATATAAAAAAAATTTTCTTAGTAGTGAAAATCTATTTAAATATTTGTAATATTCTCAAATAAAAACAAACCTCAAATAAATTTTATATTTTATTATTTATTTAATATTATATATTATTAACTTGTTATTTATTAAATATTAAGAGTGTGATTTTTAAGTGTTAATATTTACATAATTATTTCTCTTACTTTTTTCTCTTTATCTCAATATTACTCTCATTCTCTCACTTTCATCACTCTCTTATTTTTATTATTTTATTTATCTCTTATTCCCTTCTCCTTATATTCAAATTTGCCTTTAACTCACCTCTATTCTACTTTGCTTTTGTCATTGCTCTCAACCTTTCAGTTTTGTATTTATTTTTTCTATGACCTCTATATTATATTAATTATTATCTTCTTGTTTATTTTTTTATTATTAATACAAGCATTACCCTTTTTTCCTATAAAATAATTATCTTCAACTTATTATCTCTTTTTTTGCCCATTAATTAACAATATTAAGAAAATCTCTCATGTTTTTGAATTTAATATATAATATTTACAATAAATATATAATTTAATTCATTACTTATAAGAATTAAAGATTAATAAAGGAAAATATTATATATTAATGTCTATGTTATAAACTAAAAAATTTCCTTAATTTTTTATTAATTATAAATAAATAAAATATTGATATCACATTATATTATGACCTATACATAAGCATAAATTTTTTTCAAGTACATATGCTTGAAAATTTTAGAAAATCTTTTATTATATTTAATATAATTATCTCACAAATTATGATTTTATCCTTTCTATGCATGTGGGACCACACCAATATTATAACATTCAATCTTATTAAAACTTCAAATTTCGACATGCTTTGGTGGGAGTAGTCTTGGGATGGGTGACCTCTTGAAAAATCTTTTTGTTGCTCATATTGTTTCATAACAATGTTTTGCCTTTTTAGTGATTATTTATTTTAATAAGATATTATCGTTAAAAAAAATTATTATAATCAATAGTCTATAATTACAATTACTGTAATTAATTATTAATAATAAATTTATACTACTATTGTCATTTTCATTAAATAAAAAAATGACACATCATATAGTATAATAAAATAGTAACATTAAGATTATTCAATATTGAGTAAGGTAACTTATATCAATTACAATAAATTAGAATTAATTTATATTTTTAATAGCACACATATGATGAGTATACAAGTTTTTAAATAATGTAATATTATATCATAGAATATTGGAAATTTAAGATTATATTCTTAATGTTAAGTATTACTTGACTTTATTGTCTATATTACATCATTTATAGATAATATATTAGAATAGTTATAAGATTCATTGTTTAATATTTTTTTTTAATTTGTAATATGATTACATTACTATAATATTAATAGTTAAAATACACTATAAATATTTGAAAAAGTTTGAATTAATAACAAACTTCAAATAGTTTTTATATTAAATTATTATTAAATATTATATATGAATAACTTTTTATAATTAATAAATATTACAAATTTAATTATTAAGATTTACCTTTTAAATAATTATTTCTCTTATTTTTTTCTCTTTATCTAAATATCTCATATTCTGTCACTTCTTTCTCAATCTTATTATCATTTTTATTTGTCTGTTGTTTCTCTATCTCCATATATTTTTCTTGCCCTCTCTCTTTTTTATCTTTCTTTACTTTCTAGTTTCTTTCTCTTTCATTTATTTATTTATTCTATCTATCTTATCTATTTTTTCTCTTTTCTTTTCCTTTTAATTATATCTTTCTCCTCTCTATCTTTTACGATTTTCTTCTCTATTTTACTTTTATCGATCCATGTTTTTCTTTTTCTCTTTTAGAATAGTTATTTCTAATTCGTTTATCTCTTTTTCAGCCAATAATTAACAATATTAAAGAAATCATTCATGTTACATATTTTTGTATATAACGCTTATGTTAAATATATGCTTTATTATATATATTTTTTATATAATTTAATTTTTATTTATAAGAATGACAAATTAAACAAAGAAAATCTTTTATATTAATGTCTATGTTGCCAAATGTAAGAGATTATATAATTTCTTATTTATTTAATATAAATAAAATAATGATATTAGAGTTATATTATGGCATTTATGATAAGCATTATTTTTTTAAAAGTACATATTGAAGTAAAAATTAGTTTGTGAATCTCATAAAAGTTTTGGTATTATAATTTTAAATTATTTTCTTAATTACTTGGTTGTAATTATTTTCAAAAAAAATTTTTGAAAATAATTTTAAGTTTATAAAAATATTGATTTATAATTATAATAATTTATAATTTTTAAAATGTAAACTAAAGTTTGAATGGAACATAAAATTTTCAAGTTATTTGATTCAAACTAGAACCTATGTCTAAAACCAATCAATGAAAGAAAAAAATACAAGTAAGATAATTAAAACATTAGGTTTTTCATTATAGTTTACTTCTAACACACTAGCATTTTTACGTTCAACTATGATGCAGACTTTTTTGTGTTGAGCCACAACTATGTTTTTTTGGAGATCAAATCAAACTTTGGAATTTGCAAATGTCAAGCCGCTCAACCTCATAAGAAGAAAATTTTAGCAAGAAACAAATTTTTGTTAAAAACATAAAATTTTTTTTGCATATTAATGAATGTAAAGAGACATGAAGAGCTCAAAACTAAGAAAATGACTAAGCAATTGAAGGCTTAGAAGAAGTATACTTAGCTAAAAAAAATTTAAAATTTCAAGTAGTCATATGTCGTAGGTGCTGTCATAGTATATTTATGCCAGTAGAATATGTATCCTTTCTTTTAAGATGATAAAATCGTGTTCACATTAATTACTCATTTTATTCATAATGGTTAGGCATTTATAGAAATTTTTTTTATCATAAATATTAGAAAGTAAGAGAAAATTAGTTACCAAGTAGCTTCCATACAGCTTAAAATAATCATAAAAATTTCATGAAAAATGGTTGCTATAATAGCACAATAATGTCTAGTTTTTAGCCAATAAGTGGGTTTGATTGGAGCTGTTTGATCTACATGAATGAGATGTCAATAGTTCAATCAACGGCTAATAATCTGGATTAGTTATGGATTGCTACATAATGTTTAATTTGGTAAGGGCAATTTAATGAAGTTAGATTAGCTCTTGATCATTTGATTAATCAATGGTAAAGTCAGAATTAGATATGAACCATAAGTTTCAAATTAAAGACATCTAGGTCATCAGATGAAGGATAAGTTATTTAAAAATATAGAAACAAAAATAGCCATATGATGAAGTTAGATGAGATAACGACTGTTACATATATCAATCTATTGCAGTGGTGATGAAGTAACCATGCAATCATCTTATCAAATGAATGGTTGGATTGATTAAGATCACTTTTTAAAGGTGGAGGTAATCTCCATCATCTGATTGAAAAAGTGTGCCATCTAATGGAGTTGAGCACTATAGATATTGGTCTTTATAAACATTTGATCAGGTGTAACCTTCGAACCTAATATTGGTTGACCCCTAATTTCTGTACTCGAGATTTAATCACTTAGGAAGACTAATATGTTATGGGATTATCCATGTTAGACCCATCCCATTCTTATATTTGATTCAAATGTTGAATGTTTCACCTAATGCCTCTCTAAGTCAATTTCAAGGAATTCATTGAGCAAGAATAGGTAGACCCGATTTTGATCTAACAATTTTTCCTAAGCTATGCTCATGCTTCAGCCATCTTCTAGATTTTTGCATTCTACCACAACTTGGGATATGGCATAAGAACTTTTTAATTTGTTAATTATGAGAATTTTAATAAAAGTTTTTGATGCAATCAAGATTTGACAGTCAACCAAATATAGAATTTGAAAAAAAAAACAAAAGTATGATTAAATAAAAGAGACAATGAATAAAAAATGTAATTATTTTAATTCAGTGAATAGTTTGAATAAGAGTTGAGTGAAGAAAAGAATTGGAAGATTGAGATATTGAATCTTTTAATTTTCTAAATTAAGGAGATGATTAAATGCTTTAATTATTTAAATATAATTTGAAATTGATTAACTTGCTATAATGATTAACTTGCTGTAAAAATTAACTTATTATAGTAATTAAGTTATTCTATTTTATAAATATTTTTGATTTAATAACTAAAATTTAACTTTTATTTAATTATTTTATACACGTATTTCCATTTATCTTATTGTCTAATCATTCTCTATCTTCTTATATTTTTCTTGACCTATCTCTCTCCTCTAACCCTCTCTTACTTTTTTATTTCTATATCTCTATTACTTATTTATTCTCTCTATCTCCTCTATATTCTGTCCTTTTTATCCTCTTTTTAAATCATCTCCTAACTGTCTTTATTTTTTATTTCCTCTTAATTTTGCTCTTATAAATCCAAGGCTTTATCTCTCACTGGTACAATAGTTGTATCTGTTTTTATTATCTCTTTTTCAACATATAGATTACAATATTTAAGAAATATCTAAAATTGTATCTCCTAATATATAATATTTTTGCTGGATATATATTTTATCATCTATATTTATTATATAGTTTAATTTTTATTTAAAAGAATGATAACTTAATGGAAAAAATCTTATGTATTAATGTTTACATTATTAGAAGGAAAAGTTTATGTAACTTTAAATTAATTTAATATAAATAAAATATGGATATTAGAATAGATTATGACATATACATTAAGCATAAATTTCAATTAAATGTGCATATGCTTGATAACTTAGAAAATTTTAGAAATGGCTCATTATTTTCATGCTAATAATAATACAATAATGATAATGAAGCTAATAAGAGCTCCAACGTTAAGTATGGTTGGGCAAGATTATTATTACGATAGGAGATCTCCTAAGTAGTACTCATTTTGCATTTATTATTTGTGTTGTTTCTTTTTTTATTCAATGATAATTTATTTTAATAACATGCTAATGTTAAAAAATTAATTAATATTAATAGTGTTTGTAATTAGAATTTTAGTATCTAACTATTAATACTAACTTTATAAGCCATTTATCAATTTCATAAAACAACAAATATTATATATAATATGATATAATAAAATAATAACATTAATATACTTTAATATTGATCTAAATAATATATAACTATTATAATGAACTAGAATTAGTTTTTGTCTATGACAATATATATTGTGTCTAAAATTTTTTAATTATAATAATATTGAATTTTTAAATATTAAAATCATAAATAATATTTATATTTATTATTTATATTTAATGTTTATATTATATCATATTAAAATATTTTGTTAAAATAATAAAATTATTTTATACATAATTAAATATTTAATTAATATTTGAATTAAATAATTTTAAAATATTTGTCAAAAATGTTTTTGTAGTATTAGTACTATTATTAAATAATAATAAAACTAAGCTATTTTTTACATCTTAATATTATTAAATATTAAAAATGTTTAATTTATTTTATTTAATAAACATTATAAGTTCACTTTTTATGATTTAACTTTTATTTATTTGTTTTTTAACTATCTTTATTTGAGTGTCATTCACATTCTATCACTTCCTTCTCTCTCTTATTATCAAACTTATGTTTTTCATTTTATTCTCTATCTCTTTATGTTTTTCTTGCCTCTCTCTTCTCTATCTTACACTTTTTGTCATCTCTGTTTCTTTCATGTTTTTATTTATTCACGCTGTCCTCTATATTCTCTCCTTTTTTCTTTTCATTAAAGCATCACTCTTTTCTCTTAGCTATTATTTTCTTATTTATTTTCCTCGTATCATTTTATTTACTTTTTTCCTTTATACAAAATAGTTATCTCCATCTCTATTATCATTTTTTCAACACATCAATTAATAATATTAAAGAAATCACTCTTATTACATCATTTCATTCATAATATTTATTATAAATATATCTTTTATTTGTTATATATTTTTTAGAAAAGTAAATATTTTATTTATAAGAATGATAACATAACATATGAAAATATTATTCATTTAAAACTATGTATTAAAAAATAATAGTTTATATAATTTTCTTTTAAATATTTATAAATAAAATAATTATATTATGTTATATTATGACATATATATTAGAATAAACCTTTTTAAAGTGCATATGCTTTTTATTTTAGAACATTTTAGAAGATGATTTATTATTTTTTGAAAATAATCAAATTATTGAGATGTTTTTTTTATATGGATGTTTGACCACACTAGTACTATAGCACTAAATTCTAGAGAAACTTCAAAGTTAAGCGTGTATTAGTAAGAGTAGTATTGGGTGGATAATCTCTTGAGAAGTTCTCATGCTACCCATTTTTTGACAATAAACATTTTTCTAATGAAGTATAATTGATTTTTTAGCATGTTATTATTAAAAAAATAAATTATAATAAAAAATATTTCATAATTTCTAATTCTACATTTTCTTAAAAATAATTTTACAACATTATTAACAATTTTATTTAATAAAAATAAGGCACATCATTTGATATATTGAAATAATAAATTTAATATTGTTTAATATTTGGCAAAATAACTTTTATTAATTATAATAAATTAGAATTAATTTATGTTCATAATGATATATATAGATTATTTATAGAGTTTTTTTTAAATATAGTAATATTATGTTACAAATTATTAGAAATCTAAAATTATATCATTAATATTAAATACTTTTTGTTGTTATTATCTACATTAGGTCACATTAACATATATATTAGAATAATTAAATTGTTTATTGTTGAATTAAATTTTAAATTTCAATATGAATAAAATATTATAATACTATTAGTCAAAATTTAATTAAATATTTATAATATTCTAAAAAAATAACAAACATCAAATATTTTTTATTTTTTATTTTACTAAATATTACCTATGAATAACTTGTTATATTTAAAGAATTTATAAGTATAAGTTTTAAGATTTTTCTTTACTTTTATTATTTCTTTCACTTTCTTCTCTTTATCTCAATGGCTCTTTTATTCTCACCTCTTACTCCTTCCTATTATCATTCTCTTAATGATATTTTTATTCTATATCTTATGTTTTTCTTGGCCACAAATTTTACTATATCATTTTTTAGATTCTCATTTCACTTTCTCTTTCACTTTTTGATTATTCTCTTTATATGCTTGAAGTTCTCGATTTTCTTTTCCTCTTCATTAAATCATCTCTCATCAATCTCTATTACTAATTTTCTTTCTATTTTACATTTATCAATCAATGACTTTTTTCTCTCTTACAGAATACTTATCTCCATCTTAAATAACTTTTTTTCAACTGATCAATTATCTTCAACACAATGTTCACACAACTATGATTATTTGCTTATCGTATCCTTGTGTGACCACATGAGCATTGTGGCACTACATCGTATTAGAAAGTAAAGCTTGCTTGGGGCGAGAGTGTCACGAGGATGGCTTATCTCTTTAGAAGTCCAAGTGTTGCATGAATGTTTTAATGATAGTCCTTTTCCTAATGAATGAAATTTCTTTTTTAATGCATGTTAATTTAAAAAAAATAAAATTTTTATAAATGATAGTTCATAATTACCATTTGAGTAATTAATTATTAATAATTACATCATTCCATTATTTTTTAATTACTTCTAGTAATAAGTATGACACATCATATTACATAATGAAATAATAGCTTTTATATAATTTAATATGAGAACCATAACCCATATAAATTATAAAAAATTTAAATTAATTAAAATTTATAATAATATATAAATATCATGTATAAAAGTTTATTAAATTTAGTAATATTATATTATATAATATTAGTAATTTAAAATTATATCATTAATGTTAAATATTATTTATATTTATTACCTATATCATAATTTATAAAGATAATGTATCCAAATAACTATATTATTTATTATTCAACAATTTTTTTCAAGTACAAATAAACTAATATTAAATTAATATTAAAGATATTATTTAAATATTTAAAATGTTAAAGTCATGTTCACATTCATTACTCATTTTATTCATAACTGTTAGGCATTTATAAAAAACTTTTTATCATAACTATTAGAAATTGAGTGAAAATTAGCTACAAAGTAGCTTCCATACAGCTAAAAACAATCATAAAAATTTCATCCAAAACGGTTGCTATAACAGCACAATAATGTCTTGTTTTTTGCCGTTTGGTGGGATTGATTGTAGCTGTTGGATCGACATGAATGAGATCTCAATTGTCCAATCAAAGGCTAAAAATTAGAATTGGTTATGGATGGCTAGATAATGTTGGATTTGATAAGGGCAATTTAATCAAGTTAGATTAGCTCTTCATCATTCGATTAATCAATGGTAAAATAAGAATTAGATATGAACCATAAGTTTCAAATTAAAGACATCTAGGTCATTAGATAAAGGATAGGTTATTTAAAAAAATAGAAACAAAAATAGCCATATGATGAAGTGAGCTGAGATAATGACTGTTAGATAGATCAATCTGTTATAGTGGTGATGAAGTGACCATGTAATCATCGTATCAAATGAATGGTTGGATTGATTAAGATCAATCTTTTCTCCTAATTATTATTTTCTTGTTTATTTTCCTTGATATCATTTTATTTTCGTTTCTCCTTTATACAAAATAGTTATCTCCATCTCTATTATCATTTTTCAACACATAAATTAATAATATTAAAGAAATCACTATTATTATATAATTTTATTCATAATATTTATTAAAAATATAAATTTAATTTGTTATATTTTTTTAGAAAAGTTAATATTTTATTTGTAAGAATGATAATATAACATAAGAAAATATTATTGATTTAAATCTATGTAATAAAAAATAATAGCTTATATAACTTTCTTTTAAAAATTTATAAATAAAATATTTTATTTATATTATATTATGTTATGTATATTAGAATAAACTTTTTTAAAGTGCATATGCTTTTTATTTTAGAACATTTTAGAAGATGATTTATTTTTTTTGAAAATAATCACATTATTGAGATGTTTTTTTTGTATGCATGTTTGACCACACTAGTACTATAGCAATACATCCTAGAGAAACTTCATGTTAAGCATGTATTAGTGAGAGTAGTATTTGGTGGATAATCTTTTTAGAAGTTCTCTTGCTACCCATGTTTTCACAACAATCATTTTTCTAATGAAGGATAATTGATTTTTTAGCATGTTATTGTTAAAATAATAAATTATTATAAAAAATATTTCATAATTTCTAGTTCTATAGTTTTCTTAATAATAATTTCATAATATTATTAAAAATTTTATATAATAAAAAATATGACACATAATATGATATATTAAAATAATAACTTTAATATTGCTTAATATTTAGCAAAATAACTTTATTAATTATAATAAATTAGAATTAATTTATGTTTATAATGATATATATAGATTATTTATAGAGTTTTTTTAAATATGGTAATATTATGATATAGATTATTAGAAATCTAAAATTATATTTTTATATTAAATGCTTTTGTTGTTATTATCTACATTTTGTCACATAAATATATATATTAGAATAATTTAATTGTTTATTGTCGAATTAAAATTTAAATTTTAATATGAATAATATATTACAATACTAATAGTCAAAATTTAATTAAATATTTATAATATTTTAAATAATAATAAACATCAAATATTTTTTATATTTTATTTTACTTAATATTACATATGAATAACTTGTTATTTTTAATGAATTTATAAGTCTAAGTTTTAAGATTTTTCTTTTCTTTTATTATTTCTTTCACTTTATTCTCTTTATCTCAATGGCTCTTATATTCTCACCTTTTATTCCTTCCTATTATCATTCTCTTAACAATATTTTTATTCTTTATCTCATGTTTTTCTTGACCACAAATTTTACTTTATCATTTTTTACATTCTCATTTCACTTTCTCTTTCACTTCTTATTTATTCTCTTTAAATCCTTCAAGTTCTCTATTTTCTTTTCCTCTTCATTAAATCATCACTCAAATATCTCTATTACAAATCTTATTTCTATTTGCTCTTATCAATCCATGACTTTTCTCTCTTATAGAATATTTATCTCCTTAAATAACTTTTTTCAACTGATCAATTATGTTCAACAAAATGTTCACACAACTATGATTATTTGCTTATCGTATGCTTGTGTGACCACTTGAGCATTGTGGCACTACATCTCATTAGAACACTAATGTAAAGCTTTCTTGGGCAAGAGTGTAAGTGGGATGGGTTATCTCTAAAGAAGTCCAAGTGTTGCATTAATTTTTTAATGACAGCCCTTTTCCTAATGAATGAAATTTTTTTTAATGCATGTTAGCTTTAAAAAAAATGAAATTTTTATAAATGATAGTTCATAATTACCATTCGAGAAATTTATTATTAATAATTACATCATTCCATAATGTTTTTAATTACTTCTAGTAATAAGTATGACAGATCATATACATAATAATAGCTTTTATATAATTTTATATTGAGAACCACAACTCATATAAAGTATACTAAATTTAAATTAATTTAAATTTATAATATATATATATCATGTACAAAAGTTTATTAAATATAGTAATATTATTTTTTATAATGCTAGAAATTTAAAATTTTATCATTAATGTTAAATATTATTTATATTTATTATCTATATCATAATTTATGAAGATAATATATCCGGATTAATATATTATTTATTTTTCAATAAATTTTTTCAAGTACGAATAAACTAATATTAAATTAATATTAACAATATTATTTAAATATTTGAAATATTCTAAGATAATGATAAATAAGAAATATTTTTTATATATATATTTTTTTTAAAATATTATATATTTTTAATTTATCCTATTTAATAAATATTGTATCAATAATTATTAAGGTTTATTTTTTTATTTAATTATCCCTCTAATATTTCTTTCATTATCTTAATATCTCTCATATTTTATCACTTCCTTCTCTCTCTTCTTGTTACTCTCTTTTTGCCTTTTGATTCTCTTTCTCTTCATAGTTTTTCTTGGCCTCTCTTATTTATCGTTCTCAACTTTCTCCTTTTTCTCTCACTTTTATTTATTTATTTATTCCCTTATCTCATCTAAATTCTCTTTTTTTTGTCTTTATTAAATGTTCTCTCATGTTTAATTTTTATTTATAAGAATGATAACATTGTGGAAGAAAATCTTATATATTAATGCCTTCGTCATAAAAAATAATTGCCTTAGTAAATTTTTATTAATTTTATGTAAATAAAATATTGATGTTAAAATATATTATGGCATATATAATTAGAATAAAGTTTTTTATAAGTGTACGTTCCAATGAAAAAGTGTGTGTGAATCAATAAAAAGAGATGAATTATTTTTCTAAACTTTTTTTTTAAAGTAATTATTTTATTATATCATATTACGTGCCATATTTATTATTATATAAAAGTCATAATAATGTTATAAAGTTAATATTATTAATTGGTTACAAAAATGCTAATTTTAAACTACAATCTAAAACCATTTATTTTTTATATTTACAAGTTATCAAAATTATTTATTATTCATTAGAAAAAGAAATGATACTAAAAATTTGGTACAACATGAGAACTTCTTAAGAGTTCACCCATGTCAGTACTACCCTCACCTATGCTTGGTTAACTATGGAGTTTTAATAAGTTCCAGGGCTAGAATGCAAGTGTTTTTCTCGATGCATACAGATGATAAAAAATCATAGTGGTGTTATTATTATCTTCAAGATAATGTAACATTTTTAAAATTTTCAAATTTATAAAGCATGAGAACCTTTAAAAAATTTATACATATTATATCTATAGTAATATATAATAATCTCAATATTTATTTAAATAAAATAAATAAAAAAATTACATCAGCTATTATTTTTAATAACATAGATATTTGTAGAGAAGATTTTTTTCTATCAAGTTGTTATTCTTATAAATAAAAATTTAAAGTACATAACAATTATAAATAATAAAATATACATCTATCATAAATATAATATATTAAACTATGGAATGTGATAGATTTCTTAAATATTATTAATTAATGATCCAAAAAAAGAGAATGGAGATGGAGATAACTATTTAGTAAGAGAGAGAAACTCATAAATTAGTAAGAACAAAATAAAAAAAATAATAATAGGAGGAGGTTAGAGATTGTTTATTTAAGAGGAAAAAAAGGACATAAAAGTGATAGAGAGAATAAATAAATATGTAAAAGAATGTCATAAATTAAAAAGAAAAGAATGATAGAAGAGAGAGTAGACAAAAGTATATAAAGAAGATAAAGAATGAATGGTAAAATAAGTAAATGATAAAATAAGAGAGAATGTAATGAAGGAATGTAAGATACATCAAAATGAAAAGAAAATGTTAGAGAAATAACAAAGCAATAGCTAAATCTTAATAGTTAAACTTCAAATATTTTAAAAATATAATAATTTTATGATATACTATATTTTATAATTATAAAATATTGAAAATATTTGAGGTTTAAAGTCATACTAATTTAATCATACATAGTATTTTATGACTTTTAATTTAATATTTTTTTTATTATCTTCTAAAATTAAAAAGTAATAATTGCTTAATAATATAATTATTATAATGTTCTATCTTTATATGATATAACATAAATAATAAATATAAGTAATATTTATTTGTAATACATAATTTTGAATTACTAAAATTTAATAATATAATGTTATTATATTTAAAAACATTTTATGCATAATAAATATAAGAAATTAAATTAATAAATTTATTAAAATTTATTATGTTTCATATAAGTTATTTTTCTTAATATTGAATTTTATTAAAAATATTATTTTATTAGATCATATAGTGTGCCACATTTCTTGATATATTAAATTACCAATAATATTATAAAGTTATTATTAATAATTAATTACTAAATACAACTTAAAAACTATCATTTCTAATATTTTAATTTTTTTATATTAACTTGTTTATAAAATGAACTATAATACATTAAAAAACGAAATGCATTGACTATGAAGTTCTAAAAAGATCTAGTGCTATAATAGTTGTAAAAATATAAAAAATAGTAATTATATGATTATTGTTTTGAATATAATCTAAAATTTCTAAAATTTTCTAAATTATCAAACATATGCATATTTTAAAAACATTATTCTCATAATATATGTCATGATATATTCTAATATAAATATTTCATTTTTATCAATTAAGAAACTACATAAATAGTTTTTTTTATAACAATAATATTAATATAGATGATTTTTTTCCATTATATTATCATTTGAATAAATAAAAAATTAAAATTAATTTGTAAGTATAAATAATAAAATATATAATTATAATAAATATTACTTGTTAAATTATGTAATATGAGAGATTTTTTTAATACTATTAATTGATGGGTTGAAAAAAGAGGTAATAGAAATAGTGATAATTATTATGCAAGAGAGACATAAAATCATTGATTGATAACAGCAAAATAAAGTGAAAAAAGTAACAGTGAGAGAGGAGAGATGATTTAATGAAAAGGAAAATAAAAGATAAAACATAGAGGAGAAAGAGAGAACAAATAAACAAATGGAGAGAGAAATTATAAAGTAGAGAAGAATAGAGGATAGAGATAGTGAATAATACAAGGAGATAGAGAATTAGGAGATAAATAAGAGAGTAATAACAATAGAAAAAAGTGAGTGAATGATGGAGTCAATGTGATAAAGAAAAACAATGACAAAAATAATTAGTTATGTATAATTTAATTTATAATATTTATTAAATATGATACAATAATCATATATAATATTTAATAATAACAAAATATAAAAATATTTCCTTTTTTTTAACATTTTAAAATATTTCAAATATTTAAAGAATATTTTTATTATTAATTTAATGATAGTTTATTTATATATTAAATTAAAAATTTTATTTGAATAAAAAATAGTATAATTGTTCTATAACAATATCTTTATTTGATGTAATTTACATAATAATTATAAAAAATATTTAATATTTTTTATATAACTTTAGATTTCTAATACCATAAATGTAATATTACTATATTTACAAAATTCTATACACAAGATATATGTTGTATTATAAACATAAATTTATTATAATTTATTATAAGAAATAGAAGATATCATATTAAAGTTATTATTTTGCTATATCATATCATATGGCATATTTATTATTATATGGAGTTGATAATAATGCTATAATCTAGTATTAACAATTAATTACTAAAATATTAGTTGTTATCTATCATTTATAATGATTTAATTTTTAAATATTTACATGTTAAAATTAATAATTTTTTAATTAGAATAGGAAATGCTAATAGGAAACCACGAGAACAACACAAGTTCACTCATCCATCACTACTCTCACCAAAACATGTTTATCTTTGCATCACTAAGAAGATCAAGGGCTATAATAATTTTATGGTCATGCATACATACAAAAGAAAAAACATCTTAGTTGTGTGATAATTGTTTTTGAAGATAATGAATAATTTCTAAACATTTCTAAATTTTTAAGAATAAGCACTTTACAAAAATATTTATATTATGTATGTCATAAAATATTCTAATAAAATAATTTTATTCATATAAAAGTAATAAAAAATTGCATAAACTATTATTTTTTATAAAACAAACATTAATACCTAAGATTTTGTTATTATATTATCATTCTTATAAAAAACTAAACTACTTAATAAATACAAAAAATAAAATATATATTATTCATAAAATTATATATTAAAAAAGGTACATGAGAGATTTCATAAATATTTTTAACTGATGAAATAAAAAATAGAAAATAGAGATGGAGATAACTATTCTAAAAGAGAGAAAGAAAGTCATGGACTAATTAGTGCAAAATAAAGAGAAAAAAATTGCAATAGAAAGACATGGGAGGCGATTTATTGAAGTGGGAAACAAAAGAAAGAAAAGAGAGGGGATAGAGAGAATAAATATGTAAGTGAAAGTGAGAGAAATGAGGAAGTAGAAAATGATAAATGAGTGAGAAAGCAGCCGACAATAACATAAGGTTGATGAGGAATGAAGAGAAAAATAAGAGAATGAAAATATATGAGAGAAGAAACTAGAGACATTAAGATAAAGGAAAAAGTTAGATGAATAATTAAACAAAATTTAAATTTTAAAAATTAAGCCAATAATATTTATTTAATTTCATAATTAAAAAGATATAATATTTAATAAAAATAAAATATTTAAAATATTTGACATTTATTATTATTTTAGAATATTAAAAATATTTAAAGAAAATTTTGACTATTTATTTGCTATTATTTTATTCATATTTTAAAAATAATAATTTAATAAAATAATAAATATTATAATTATATAAATTTATTATTTTATATGACATAATATAGATAACAAATATAAATAATTTTTCACATTTATAATATAATTTGATATTTTTAACATTCTAAAGTATAAATTTAATGCATTTAAAAATTTTATGCATAACATATATATACAATTATAAACGTAAATAAATTCTTATTTATAATAATTGATGTAAGTTACTATGTTTATTATTAGACTAGATTAAAATAATTTTTGTTACAATCAAATGATGCATCATATTTATTATTATCTGAAGTTAACATAAACATTACAAAATTATATTATTATCTGAAGTTAACAAAAACTATTATTTATGATAATTTTTTCGAAATATTAATTTGTTAAGAGAATCAATTATTGTTCCTAAAAAATGAAATGCTTTGAAAAAATTTGTACAAAACTAGAACGTGTCATGAGGGCAAACATCACAATACTACTTTCACTTAAATAAACATAACTTTTGAGTTCTAATAAGATGAAGGGATATGACACTAGTATGGTAACACAAGCATAAACATGAAAAAAATTTAGTTTTGTAAGTATCGTAATAAAGATACTTAGTAATTCTAATACTTTCTAGATTATCAAGAGTAAGAACTTTTAAAAAAATTATGCATGTTATATATGTAATAATATATTGAAATATAAATACTTTATTTTTATAAATTAAAAAAATTTACATAAACTATTACTTTTTATAAAGAGACATTAATATATAAGATTTTCTCCATTATCTTATCATTCTTATTCATAAAACATTAAATTGCCTAATAAATATAAATATTGAGAATATATATTTATCATAAGAAATATATATCAAATTAAGAAATATGAGAAATATCTTAAATATTGTTAATTGATGAGAAAATAAAGATGGAGATAACTATTATATTAGAGAAAGAAAAGTCATGGATTGATAATAGCAAAATAGAAAGGAAAAGAATAATAGAGAGAGATGAGAGATGTTTTAATGAAAAAAAGAAAACATAAAGGAAAAAGAGAATAAATAAATAAGTGAAAAAGAGAAAAAATGAGAAAGAAGAGAAGGTTAGAGAAGAGAGAGGTCTAGTAGATTTTATAAAGAGTTAAAGATGATGAGACAAATTAGAGAATAGTAATATGAGAGAGAAGGAAGTTAGAGTACGTGAGAGATATAAAGATAAAGAGAAACAAATTGATAAATAATTAAAAAAAATTATTGTTGATTATTTAAATTATAATATTTATTAAAAATAACAATTTAAAATTATAAATAATTTAATAACAATATAAAAAATTATTATAGTTTTATTACTTATGTAAAATATTAAAAAATTTTACAATTATTTTACTATTAATTTAATATTATTTATGAATACATAAAATTAAGATAATTTTTAAATAATAAATATTATTATTATACCAAAATATTATCTTTAAAAATAATGATATAGATAATAAATACAAATAATATTTAATATTAATGATATAACTTTAAATAACTAATATTCTATATTACAATTTTATTATTTTTTAATTTAAAAATATGTCATGTATATATATTTATAAATATAAATTATAACTAATTAATTATCATTAACATAAGTTATTTTAATAAATATTAAATAATATTAAGTCAATTATTTTTTTAAGTAATATGATGTGACATATTTTTTATTTTAATAAATATTATTTTTTTCAAAAGAGCTCACTCATCTCTGTACTACTGTCACCCAACCATATCGAACTTTGGAGTTTTAATAAGATCCACTATTATACTATAGGTGTTGTTGCACAACCATGCGAAATACAAAAAGTTGTACTTGTGCCATTTTTGTCTTCAAGATAATGTACCGTTTGCTAAATTTTCAAAAAATTTAAGTGTCAGTACTTTTCAAGAAATTAAGCGCATTATATGTCATAATATATTCTAATATCTATATTAATTTATGTAGAATAAAAAAAATTATATATACTATAATTTTTAATAACATAGATAATATTATGAAAATGTTTTCTTATTATATTATCATTATTATAATTAAAAAAATTAAATTATGTAACAAATATTAATAGAAAAATTTTTATTTACCACAAATATTATATATTAAACTATAAAAATTGAGATATTCCTTAAATATTGTTAATTGATTGGCTCAAATAGAGATAATAGCGATTGAAATAACTATTCTATGAGAAAGAAAGAAATTCACTGATCAATGAGAGAAAAACAAAGAAAAAAACAACAATAAAGTGAGATAAGAGATTACTTAATAAAAAGAAAAAGATAAAAGAGTGCATATAAGAGATAGAGAGAATAAATAAATACAAGAGAGAGAAATTAAAAAGTAGAGAAGGTTAGAGAATAGAGAGAGATGATAAGAAGAATATAAAGGTGACAAAGAATGAAGAATAAAAAAAGTAAAAGATAATAGGAGAGGTAAAGTAGTGAAATAATTTGGAAGAAATTTAGAAACAAATAAAAAGTGAAAGAAATAACTAACTAAAACTTAAATCTTAATAATTAAACTTATAATTTTTATTAAATAAAATAATTCAATCATATATAATATTTTATAATAAGAAAATATAGAAATATATATGAGGCTTATTATTATTATTATTATTTTGAGTTATTTAAATATATAAAAATAATTTTGAATTTAATTTAATATAAATTTGTTCATAATGTAAATTAAAAAATTAATTTAATATAAAAACATAATTATTCTATTTTTTTTATCTTTATGATATAACATAGATAATAAATATATGTTATATGTAACTTTGATGATATAATTTTTTATTTTTAATATCCTATAATATACTATTATTATATTAAAATAATTATGTGCAAAAAATATATATCATATTGAATACATAATTTAATTAAAATTAATTATAATTGATATAAGTTATTTTTTTTAATATTACAAAATTTTAAAATTATTATTATATTTTGTTATATGATGTACCTTATTTATTAGTATATGAAATTTATAATAATGTTAATAATTAATTACTAAAACTCTAATTATATAGTATCATCTATAATAATTTAATTTTTTAACATTAACATATTTTTAAATAAATTATCATTAATAAAGAAAATAAATGCTATAAAAAATAGTTTTAACATGATGACTTCTTTAGAGGTCACTTATCCCAATACTATTCGCACTATGTGTGCATAACTTTAGAATTCTAATGCGATCCAATATTAATGCTAGTAAGCTTACACATGGATACAAAAAAATATTAGTTCTATCATTATTGCCTTCAATGTAATTTAACACTTTGAAAATTTTCTAAACTATCTAGGATATACACATTTTAAAAAAATTGAGCTTATTATATATGGCATGGAATATTCTTATATCAATAATTTTTTATAATATTTATAAGACATTAGATAAATAATCACTTATGATAACTTACACGTATAGACATAAGATTTTCTCCAATTATTTTATCATTTTGTTAAATAAAAAAATTTAATTGCTTAAAAAAAATAAATAACAATATATATATTTATCATAAATATTATATATTAAACCACGAAACATATGAAATTTCTTAAATATTTTTTATCGATGGGTTGAAAAAATATATAATAGAGATGGAGATAAATATTCTAGAAGAGAAGCAAAAAGTCATGGATTAATAACGAAAAAATAAAGAGAAAAATAGTATTGAAGATAGATGAGAGAATTTAATGAAATATAAGAGAAAAGAGAAAACATATATAAGATAGGGAGAATAAATAAATTAAGTAAAAGAGAGAGAGAGAAAAATATAAGGAGAGAGAACAAATAGACAAAATAAAAGAATGATAATAAGAGAGAGAAAGAAGTGAGAGAATATAATAGATGATGACATAAAAAGAAAAAAGTGATATAAATAATTAAATAAAATTAAATTCTTCATAATTAAATTTATAATACTTATGAAATATAATATATTAATCATATATCATATTTTATATAAAAAAATATAAAATATAGTCGAAATTTATTATTATTTTACAATATTTAAAAAATTAATGTAATATTTGTATTATAATTTAATATTATTTTACTTAGACATGAACTTAAAAAGGTTTATTAAATAAGAAATAATATAATTATTTTATTTCATTATCTATATATGTTGGAATATTGATAATAAATATAAATAATATTTAACATTATTGGTATAAGTTTTTATTTTTAATATTTTATAATAAAAATTTACTTTTAAAAAATTTTTATGCAGAAGATTAATGTACTATTAAAACCTTAAATTAATTATAATTTATAAGTTATTTAACTTTATAATAAACAATATTATTTTTATTATTTTATTATATTATATTATTTTCCATATTCTTTATTATTTGTGCTTGATGATAATATTATTAAGTTATCATTAATAGTTAATTACTAAAATGCTAATTAAGAATTATCATGAATAATAATTTATTTTTTAAAATTAACATATTATTAAAGAAAATTTTCAAAAATTAGAAAAAGAAATGCTATGAAAAGCACCATGTAACATGAAAATTTCTCAAGAGGTCACCCAACCTAGTACTACTCTCCCCTAGACATCCTTAACGTTGGAGATCTAATAAGATTTAACACTACGATACTAGTGTGGACACATGCATACAAAAGCCAAAATCATAATTATGTAATTATTTTCATTAAGGTAATCAAAAAAATTTTAAATTTTCAAAATTATCAAAGCTTAAGAACTTTTAAAAAATATTATCTCTATTATCTATGTCATAATTTATTATAATGTCAATATTTTATTTATATTAAATTAATTAAACAAATTGCATGAGATATTCTTTTATAACAAAAAAATTATTAAATAATATTTTCTTCCATTATGTTATCATTCATATTAAAAAAATTGAACTAATTGATAAATATAAATAATAAAATATATATTTATTATAAAAATTATGCATTAAATAAAGAAACATGAGTGATTTTTAAAATATTATTAATTGATTGGATAAAAAAGGAATAATTTAGATGGAGATAGTTCATGTACCAAAGAGAGAGAATGTCATGGATTTGTAAGCACAAAATAAAAGGAAAAATAGTAATAGAGAGAGATAAGAGATGATTTAATGATGAAGAAAAGAAAAGAGAGAATGGAGAGGAGATGAAGAGAATAATCAAATAAGTGAAAGAGAGAGCAATAAGAAACTAAATAAGCATAGAGGAGATAAAGAATGGCCAAGAATAATATAACTATAAATGAATGAGCAGACAAATAAGATAATGATAACAATAGATAGAAGAATGTGAGAGACATTGACATAAAGAGAAAAAGTGAGTCAAATAATTAAAAAAAGTTAAATATTAAGAATTAAACTAATAAAATTTACTAAATATCATAAGTTAATCATATATAATATTTAATAAAAATAAAAATATATTAACACATCAAATTTTGACTTATTTTACATCATAAAAAATATTTAAAGAAGATTAAGTAATGATTTATTATTCTTTTATTCAAACTTTACAAAAATGACAATTAAAAATAAATATAATAAAAATGTAAATATATTATCTTTATATGATGTAATATAAATCAGAAATATAAATAATATTTAATATTATTGATATAACTTTAAATTTCTTTTATTTTAAAATATAATTTTATCATATTTAAAAAATTTTATACACAACCTATATATGCTACCATAAACATAAACTAATTCATATTATTTATAATTGATATATCTTGCATTAAAATAGACTAATGCTTTTATTGTATTATATCAAATGAAATGTCATATTTATTAATATATGAAGTTGACAATAATATTGTTATAAAGCTATTATTAATAATTATTTACTGAAATGCAAAGTATAATTATCAATTATTATAATATAATTTTTAATATTAACATGTTATTAAAATTAATTATAATTAAATAAAAAATAAAATGCTATGAAATCATTTGTAAAAAATTAGAAATTCTTAAGAGGACACTCATCCCCTAACTTGTCTCACCCAAACATCCTTAACTTTAGAGTTCTAATAAGATCAAGGGCTATAGTAGTCATGTGATAAAACATGCATATAAATAAAAAAATTATAATTAAGTGATTATTGTCTTGAAGATAATGCATAATTTCTAAAATTTCTAAATTATCAAGCATAAGTACTTTGAAAAAAATATTATGCATATTATATATAGTAACATATTCTTATATAAATATTTTATTTATTTAAAATAATAATAAAATTAGTAAATTATTAATTTTCATAACATAGACAATAATATATAAGATATTGTTCTTTTATGTTACCATTCTTATAAATATAAAATTAAATTACTTAATAAATATAAATAATACGGTTATATATTTATCATAACAATTATATATTATACAAGGTAACAGTAGAGATTTCTTAAATATTATTAATTGATGAGATGAAAAAAGTGATAATGATGAAGGATATAACAATTCAATAAGCAGGAGAGAAAGTAAAGGATTGATAAGAGCAAAATAGGGTGGAAAGTAGTAGTATTGAGAGGTAAGAGATAACTAAATGAATAGAAAAAGAAAAAGAGATTATAGATGAGATAGAGAGAATAAATGAATAAGTGAAAGAGAGAAAAATTAGAAAATAGACAAGATTTAAAAAGGGAGAAATAGAAGAATACATAAAGAGAAAAATTTTGATAAATTGAAAAAGTTTGATAAATAATTAAATAAATGATTATTCTAGACTATTAAAATTAAAATATATTTTAAGTAAAATAAGTTTATCATATATAATATTTAATAATAATAAAATATAAAATATAATTTAGTTTTGTTATTATTTTTAATATTACAATTTATTTTACAATTTAATAGACAACATATATATATTATTGTAAAAATAAATTCATTAAAATTTAACATACTTCATATAAGTTTTTTTAACATAATATTTATTATACGAAATTAATAATAATATTAAAAAGTTCAGATTTAAAATTCAAATTTTAAGCTATCATATATAATAATTTAATTCTTATATATTAACATGTTTTTAAATTCAATTAATCAATGATTTCAAAAAGAATTGATATGACAATATATGTGTAATATGAGAACTTCTCAAGAGGTCACCCATCCCAATACTACTACAACTCAAGCATGCTAAACTTAATAGTTCTAATAAGATCTTGTGTTGTAATATTGGTGCTGTTATAGATGTATATAAAGAAAAAATTATAGTTATGTGATTATTTTCTTAAAATTAACATATCCTTTATTAAATTTTGTAAATTATCAAACATAACCACCTTTAAAAAAAATTATACATATAACATATATTATAATATATTCTAATATTAATATTTGTTTATATGAAATTAATAAAATAATTATATAGATTAGAGTTTTTAATAGCATAAACATAAATATTGAAGATGTTTTTCATTATTTTATCATTTTTATAAATAAAAATATTATTTATGTAATGAATATAAATTGTAAAATAAATCTTAATATACATATTATATATCAAACTATGTGATTTGAGAGATTTTTTAAATACTGTTAATTGATTTGCTAAAAAAAGATAATAGAGATGGAGATAATTATTATATATGAGAGAGAGAAAGAAACAAATTAATAAGAAAAAATTAACAGAAAAAAGCAATAAAGAGACATTAGATTATTTAATAAAAAGAAAAAAATGGAGAATATAGAAGAGATAGAGAGAAAAAATAAGTGAAACAAAGAGAATTTAAGATATAGAGATTGATAGAGGACAGACAGATGATATGAAGAATATAAAGGTAATGGAGAATAAAGATTAAAATAAGTATATGATAATAGGAGAGAGAAAGTAGTGAGAGAATGTAAGAGATATTAAGATAAAAAGGTAAAAGAAACAACTAAATAGAAGCTAAATCTTAAAAAGTAAATTTAAAATTTATTTTTAAAAAAATTATTTAATTATGCATAATATTTAATAAGAATAAGTTATAAAAAATATTTAAGGCTTATCATTATTTTATAATATTACAAGTATTTAAAGAAATAATATATTTATTATAGTTTTTAATCTTTATATGATATAATATGGACAATAAATACAAATAATATTTAACATTATTTATATTATATTATATTTCTAATGTTTTGAAATATAATATTAGTAATTTTAAAAGTTTAATTTAAAAAATGTATATTATATTAAATTCACAAATTAATTTAAATCTTTTATAATTGACATATGTTTTTTTACTTAATATTATAAAATTTTAAATTTATTATTTTATTATATCATATGATGTGCTATATTTACTTATAAAAATTAATTCTAGTATATCATAATTTTTATAAGTTATTTTGCTCAACATTAAACTCTATTAAAATTATTATTTAATTATATCAAATGATGTCTCAAATAGTTTTTTTGAATTAAATTAAAAATAATGTTATAAAGTTATTAAAAATAATTAATTAAAAAAATTGTAATTATAAACACAAATGTATACAAAAGAAAGAAAATTATATTTGTTTGAATATAATCATGAAGATAATGAATCATTTCTTAAATTTTCTAAATTATTTGACATATCTTTTTATCATTCTTTTGTTTGATCAGTTAATCCATGAATATTTAAGCTCTTCTTTTAATTTGTTTGTTTAGTGTTAAATGGGTTGGCATGTAAAGAACAAGTTATATACTTTGAACAAAGTGAAGTTGTGGTCTTCAAAGCATGTTGGAGTGTTCAGCAACTTTTAAGGATTGAAGACATGCACATAATCATTCATACTATTTTATTTTACTATGAAATAGAATTTTTGTTTGTTGATTTTATGGAACTCTTGTTTCATATCAAGTTCGAATAATATTTAGACATCTAAATCATTTATTCATCTCCTTAATTTATCAAATAAATAAGATTCAATTTTTTAATCAATCAATTTTTTTATTGGTTCAAAGCTTACTTAAACTACTTATTTATTTAAAATAATTTTATTTTTAAGTTATTCTTTCCTTGGTTAAATCATACTTTTGTATTTTTGCTTAATTAAATAAATCAAAAAAAGTTTCTACCACATCCCTAGTTGTGCTTGAATTCAAAGGTTTGGGACTTAGCTTTAACCTGAGCATCAGGTCAGGAAAAATAGTTGACACTAGATCATGTCGTTACATTCTTTTTCATGATGAATTCTTAAACTAGATGTGGCAAGGCATTGGATCAAAACGAGTGGCATTCCAACAATATAAAAGTATGGGTTAGGTCGATCAAAGATTGCCATATATGTTATGGGTACCTTTAGCTGATTAAATCCCAAGGATGCAAGGGTGCTGCTAGCCCCAAATATTTTCTCATGTTATACTTGAGGGATTGCTTGTAAAAACAAAATAAGTTCTACTTCATCTAATATAAGACTATGTCCCTTGTGATTATCTTAATCCAAAACCAACAGAGTTAAGCATCCTTCGATCATGCATTTTTCTGATCAAATGATGGAGATCACTATCACCATAAACACTTTTCTTAATCGATCCAATCATCCATTTTGTAAGCTTATCAAATAGTTAATGCTTCATCCACTATACTGATTGGTCGATCTAAACGTCATGATCTCATTTGACTTCATTGGATGATAATTTATATTTCTGCTTGTTGAAATAATCAATCCATGATCTAATGAGCCATATCTCTTTTCTTTGAATCCTATAATTGAGATTAAATTCCTATTTTATCATCGATTAATTGAAAATTTTAAATCTCATCTAGCTTGATCGAATGATGATTATCAAATCTAGCTTGATGAAAAAATCAAAAACTCATTAATCTTTATAGAATTTTATGAGGTAGTCGTGATCTCCCCTATGTCGATCTAATAGTTCTAGTCAATCCTACTTAATGGATGTGACTACTCTAGTAAATATTGTTTAATGGATGGATATCTTGCCATTATTATGCCATTTCAACATTAAGTGGTTTTGAAGCTACTTTTGTAATAGCTTTTCATAAACTTTCTAACCACGATGAAAAATGTTTTTTTATATATTCATTACCTTTGTGGAAAAATAACTATTGAATGTGAACAAGATTTTAACATCTAATAGAAATGATGCATTGTATTCTACTAGGTTAATTTTAGCTAACCTTAATTCTTCTAAGCTTTAATTTTATTAATTCACTTCATAATTTTTAGATCTTCATGTCTTTTGACATTCATCAACAAGCATTGGAAATTTTTTTTAATTTTATAAGAAATATTTTTCTTGCTATATTTTTCTACGTTTTGGGTTGGTCCACTCAGCATTTGCAAATGCATGAGTTCCTTTTGATCTCATAAAAAATGAGTTGGGGTTGAACACATAAAAGTCTTAGTTATAGTTGAACACACATCTAGTTAGTTGGAGGTGAAACATAAAAAAACTCTCAAGCATTAGTTCTTTTACTTATGGTGATTTTTTCCACCTCACTTGAGGGTGGATTTACGTTCTAGTTTGAATCGATCGACCTAAAAATTTTAGTTCACCATTTCAAATTTCATTGTCTATGAAAATATTATTAGTTAACATATTTTTAAATTAAAGCTTTCTATAAAAAATAAATTACTTTTAGAAAAAATTTTTGAAAAATAAATACAATCCAAAAATTAGTAAAAATAATATAAAACAATAATTCACCCCCACTCGTGCGATTCACACATTCACTTCTAACTCAATGTGTAATTTTAAAAAAAATTTATGCTTATTTTGCATGTCAAATATATTGTAATATCGATATTTGATATTTTTAAAATTAACAAAAAATTACATAAATGATTCTTTTTTTAATTTCTTATATGTTAATATAAAAATATTTTCTTCCATTATTTTATCATTCTTATAAATAAAAATAATTCAATTGTTCAAAAAATATAAATGATAAAATGTATAATTAATATAAATATTATACATTAAGCAATACAATAGAAGGAGTTTCTTAAATTTTATTAATTGATTGCCTAAAAAAATAATAGAGACCTAGATAATTATTCTATAAAAGAGATAAAAAGACAAAAATTGAATAGAGAGAAATTAAAAACAAAATAGTAATAGAGACAGAAGAGAGAAGCTTTAATGTATAAGAAAAGATTAAAGAGAATGTAGAGGAGATATAGTGAATAAATAAAAGTAAAAGAAAGAAAGAGTTGAAAAGTCAAAGAAGAATAAAAGAGAGAAAGAGGCCAAGAAGAATTAAATGAATTATTAGTTTTTTACAACATAGATATTAATGCATAAGATTTTCTTCTCTTACATTATCATTCATATAAATAAAAAATAAAACTATCTGAAAATTATTAGAAAAAATTATTTATCTTAAATATTATATATTAAATTATATAACAAGAGAATGTTGTAAAAAGTATTGATTAATATGTTGAAAAAAGATACTGAAGATGAAGATGACTATGCTATAAGACAAAGAAAGTCATGGATTGGTAAGAGAAAAAAAAAACTAATAATATCGAGAATTAACAAATGATTTAATGAAGAGGAAAAATGAAGAACATAATGGAGGTAAAGGGAATAAATAAATGATTAGAAGATAAAGAAATTAACTATAAATGGTTAGACGAGAGAGAGAGAAGCCAACAAGAATATAAAGAGATAAATAATGAAGGAACAAATAAGAGAATGAAAATATATAAGAGAAAAAAGTGAGAAAATATGAGAGACATGGAAAAAATGACCAAAAGGTGGGAGAAATAATTAATTAAAATTTAATCTTAAAAATTGAAAATTATAACATTTATTAAATATAATAAGTTAATCACATAATATATTTAATAGTGAAAAATACAAAAAAAATTTTATTTATTATCATTTTAGAATATTACAAATATTTAAAGAATAAATTAATATTTCATGTAATATTATTTTTTATAGTTAAAATCTAAAAATTTAGCTTAATAATAAAAAAAATATAATTAATCGCATATATTACCTACAGATGATTTAATATGTATAAAAAATATAAATAATATTTAATAGTGATGACATAATTTTTTATTTTTTAATTTTCAATAATATAACATTACTATATTTAAAAAATATTATACACAGCATATGTTTACTATTATGAGAATAAATTAATTCTAATTTGATGTAATTAATGTAAGTTATTTTACTAAATAATAAAATATATTAGAGTTATTATTTTATCATATGTTATTACATGGTATATTAATTATTATATGAAATTAATATTAATATTATAATGTTTTTATTATCTATTAATTATTAAAATAGTTATTGTAAACTACAATTTATAACACTTTAATTTTTTAATCATTAATACACTATTAAAATTAATTTTTATTTATTATAAAAAGAAATACAATGAAAACTTATGTGTGACAAGATGAAATCTCAAAGAGTCACCCACCCCAATACTATACGAAAGTGGGACAATAATAAATTATATACTATACAATACAAAAGACTTTGTAAATATTGTTAATTGATTAGCTAATAAAGAGATAATAGAGGTAGATATAACTATTTTAAAAATGTAAAAGAAAGTCAAGCACTACTAAAATCCAAATAAAGGATAAATTAGGAATAGAGAGACATAAGAAATGATTTAAAGAAGAGAAAAAAAAGAAAAAATAAAAGAGATAGAGAGAATAAATAAATTATGGAAGGGAGAGAAATGAGAATGTAGAACTGGATAATGAAAGAGAGAGACTTAGAACATAAGAAGATATGGAATGAAGAATAAAATAAACATATGATATTATTAGTTAGAAGAATGTTAGAGAGTGTGAGAGACATTGAGATAAAAAGAAAAATTATAACAAAAATAAATAAATAAAATAAATTTTAAATAATAAAATGTTTAACTATAACAAGTTCATAAAATATAATATTTAAATATTAAAATATATAATAAATATTTGTAGATTGTCATTATTTTAAAATGTTATAAATACGTAACTAATATTTTTATTATTAATATAATTATATTTCACTCTTACTAAAAAAATATAAAAGCTAATTAAATAATAAAAATTATAATTACGCTAATACTTTATTTTATATGATATAGTATAAATAAAAAATATAAATAATAATTAATAATAACAATATAATTTTAGATTTCTAATATTTTACAATATTAAATTCCTATATTTATTAATTTCTATACACAGCATATATATATCAGTCATAAATTAATTCAAATTTGTGTTAATTAAAATAAGTTATTTTCTTCATATTAAAACATATTAAAGTTCTTTTTTATTATATTATATGATGTGCCATATTTATTATTATATAAACTTTATAATAATGTAGAAAAGTTGTTATTAATAACTAATTAAAAAAAATTTTAATTATAAACTATCATTTATGATATCTTAATTTTCAAACATTAACAAGTTATTAAAATAAATTATTACTTATTAAAAGATGGAATGATATGAAAAAATTTGTGCAACATAAAAACTTCTTAATGATTCACCCATTGCAATACAACTCTAGCCCAAGCTTGGTTAACTTTGTAGTTCCAATAAAATCCCATAATATAATAATGGTAAAGCCGCACATGCATACAGAAAATAAAACATTAAAGTTGTGTCATTATTATCTTTAAGATAATTAACCATTTCCAAAACATATTACATTATGAAGCATATGTACATTATAAAAAAATTTTAGGCTTATTATGTATGTTATAATATATTCTAATATTAATATTTTCTTTTAAAAAATTAATCAAAAATTTAGTAAACGATTATTTTTTAAAGAATAGATGTTAATACGTAAGATTTTTCTTATTATTTTATCATTCTTATAAATACAAAAAAAATTATGTAACAAGTCTAAAAAATAAAAAATATATTTATCATAAATTTATATATTATGAAATGTAAAATGAGCAATTTCTTAAATATTGTTAATTGATGTGTTAAAAAAGAGATAATAGAGATAGAGATAAATATTTATCAAAGAGAAAGTCACAGAATCATAGAAGTAAAATAGAGAGAAAAATAGTGACAAAGAGAAATAACATACAGTTTAATAAAGGCAAAAAATAAGAGAGAACATAAAGTAGATAAAGCGAATAAGTAAATAAATAAAAGAGAGGGAAATAAGAAAGTATAGATGGATTAAGGGGAGAGAAGGGCAAGAACAATATAAAGAGATAGAGAATGAAGAGACAAATTGAATGATGATAATAAGAGAGAAAAAAGTTACATAATGTGAGGGACATTGAGATAAAGAGAAAATGTAAGAAAATAGTTAAATAAATATTAATCCAATATAATAAAATTTATAATATTTATTAAATCTAATAAGTTATTCATATGTAAAATTTAATTTTAAAAAATATAAATAATATTTAACATTTATTTTTTTAGTATATTAAATCATTTAAAATATTTTTTGATTAATAGTAAAATATTACTTTCTTCATGTTTAAAATTAAGAAAGTTAATTAAATACTTAATATTATAATTATGTAACATATTATCTTTATATGATTTAATATAGATAATAAATATAAATAATATTTTACATTAAAGATTTAAGTTTAGATTTTTTATACTCTATAATATATTGGTACCATATTTAAAGTATTTAATACAAAAGATATATATACTACTATAAACATAAATTAATTCAAATTTATTATAATTTATATAATCTATTTGTTTAAATATTAAACTATATTAAAGATATTTTTTTAATATATCATATGTTGTGTCATATTTTTTGATATATAAACTTTATAATAAAGTTAAAAAGTTTTTAATGATAACTAATTAATAAAATGCTAATTATAAACTATCATTTTTAATAATTTAATTTTTTAAAAGAAGAAGGAATGATATGAAAAAAAATACGTGCATTATAAAAACTTCTTAAGAGGTAAACCATTCCAATACATCTCTAAAATAAACATGCTTAACTTTGAAGTTTTGATAAAATCTATTGCTATAATACTGGTAGGGTCAAACATGAATGCAAGTGATAAAAAATTATAGCTGTATGATTATTATGTTTAAGATAGTGAATCATTTCAAAAATATATTATATTATCAAGCATATGAACTTTTGTAAAATATCTCTAGCTTATTATTTACATCATAATATATTATATTATCAATATTTAAGTTATAAAAGATTAATAAAAAGTTAAGTAAACTAATATTTTTTATAACATAGATATTAATACATAAGATTTTATATATTATGTTGTCATTCATATAAATAAAAAAGTAAATTATTTTAAAAATATAAAAAATAAAGTACAACTTTATCATAAATATTATATATTAAATTATGTAACACGAGTTTTTTCCTAAATGGTTAATTAATGTGATGAAAAAAGAGGTAATAGAGATAGAGATAACTATTTTATTAGAGGGAGAAAGTTCAAGATTTATAAGAGTAAAATAGTGAGAAAAATAAAAATAAAGAGAGATGTGAGATGGTTTAATGAAAACAAAAAATAAGAGAGAACGTAGAAGAGATATAAAGAGTAAACAAATAAGTAAAAGAGAGAAAAGAAAATTGTACAGACACATAAAGGATAGAAAAATGACCTACAAAGAATATAACAAGAATGAGAATAAAAAGACAAATTGAACAATGATAATACAAAAGAGAAGAAAGTTAGAGAATCTAAAGGACATTAAGATAAAATTGAAAAAAAAGATGAATAATTTAATAAAAGTTAAACATTAGAGATTAAATATATAATATTTTGCTAAATGTACTAATTTAATCATATTTAAAACTTATTTTACATTTATGTTTTTTAGAATATTAAAAATATTTAATGAATATTTTAACTATTAATTTATTTTTATTTTATTCATACTTAAAATTAAAAAATTAATTTTGCACTAAATAATATAATTTGTTTAATTTTTATCTTTATAAGATATAATATAGATACTAAATATAAGAATTATTTTACATTAAAGATATAAATTTAGATTTGTAATATTTAATAATATAATATTACTATATTTAAAATATTTTATACCCAACATTTATATATATTATTATAAAAATCAATTAATTCCAATTTGTTATAATGGATATATGTTATTTTGTTTAATATTAAAAAATATTTAAGATTTTAGTATATTATATGATATGATATGCTATATTTATTAATATATAAAATTAATAAAAATTATATAGTTTTTTTATAATTAATTATTAAATTACTAAATAAAATTTTTTTGACATTAATATGTTATTAAAATCAATTATCGTTTCATTAGAGAAGAAAATGGAATAAAAATATAAGACTAAAATTAGGACTTCTTAAGTGGTCACCCATCCTAACACTACTCTTGAGCAAAGATGCTTAACTTTGGAGTTCTAAAAAGATCGAATGTTACAATGCTAGTGTGGTCACACATGCATATAAAAAGTAAAGAATTCTGTTTTGTGATTTTTTTGAAGATAATGAATCGGTTCTAAAGATTTCTAAATTATCCAACATATGTGTTGGGCCACTTCCATGTTTGATTAGTCAAGCTTTAAATGTTTAGAATTTTATTTTAAAGGTCTTGTTTAGTATGAAATTGTTTTAGATTTAAAGAATAAGTTATGCACTTTAAACATGGCGAACTAGTGGCCTTCAAATCACCTCGAAGTGTTTAACAAACTTTAAGGCACTCTCATTTCTTGTCAACTTCAAACCATATTTAAGGATCTAAATGTTTTAATCATATACTTGGTTTAGCAAATAAATATGACAGAATTTTTTAATCTCTTAATTCTTTTAAAGATTCAACATTGACATTATTCATTTGTTTATTTAAGTGATAATTCTTTTTTTTAAATCATTCTTTCTTTTTTTAAATTATATTATTTTACTTTTGCCAAATTTTATGTTATGTTGACTGTTAAACTTTGATTATGTCAAAAAAATTCTATTTAAATTTTAATATATAAAAAAATTAAAAAAGCTCTATGCCACATCCCAAGCTTTACACAAAAGCAAAGGTCTCGAGTTGAGCTTAAGTAAAAGTATTAAGTCAAGAAAACTAGTTAAAACAAAATCATGTTGGAGATCGCTCAATGGAGATCGCTTATGCCTTTAAATAGTAATCATAATTGATCCAACCATCGATTTCATAAGCTAACAGGATGGTAACAAGTTCATCCGTTGTAACCGATTGGTCCATTTGATATTTGTGATCACATTCAACTTCATGTAATAGTTATTTTTATTTTTACTTTTGAAATAATCTAATAATGATCTAATCACCTAGATCTCTCTTGTTTGAACCCTATAATTAAGATCTAATCTCAATTTTATCATTGAATTTACAATGTTTCAGAACGCATCTAACTTGATCAAATGGCCCTGATCTAATCCAGCTTGATCTAATCATCCAAAACTCATAATCCTTTTTTACAATTAATTAGATTGTCGAGGTCTCCTTTATTCTGATCCAATGGCTCAAGTAAATACCATATACTAGTAACAAAAATAGCTGTTATTATGCCATTTCAATAGTCATCTTCAAAAAATATTTTAAAACGTTTTTGAGCTATTTGGAAGCCATTATTGTAATTGTTTTTCCCTCACTTCTACGACAAAAAGCTTTCAATAAATATCTAAACATTATGAATGAAATGACTATTAAACATGCAGCTCTTTTTTGATATCTCAAAGAAGAGTTGCATTAAATTTTGCTTGTATATTTATTCTCTGGCACCATCTATGGTTTACATATATTCGAAATTCAATACTCTTTCTGGTCAGTCTAATTCCCCTAAGTTTTTATTTTGTTAATTCTCTTCATAATTTTAAGATCTTTATGCATTTTTTACATTATAAGCAATCATCAAGGTTTAACTTTTGAGCCTAATGTATGGTTAAGCTTGTATAAGTTGGGATTATAGCTGAATGCACAAAAGCTAGTCAGTTAGAGGTTGGTGGGAAAAATCATACACTACAATTTTTTTACTAGCATAGTATTTCTCTAGTTAGGTTTGGGGTTTACATAGGTCTTAATTTGAATTGAGCTACCTAAAACTTATATTGTTCCACTTCAAAATTTATTTTTTTATAAAAATTATAAATTAATATATTACAAATCAAAGTTTGTTATAATAATAAAAATATTTTTATAATGAATTTTTGAAAAAAATAAAAATAAAATTATTAAAAATAATTTTAAATAATAGCTTACACCATTTTGTAAGATTCACTCCAATTTTCACTTTGATATGTACTTTTAAAAAAAATTTATGCTTATTACATGTGAAATGTTATATTTTAGTAATAATATTTTAATTTTTCAAAATTATTAACAAATTATATGAACCATTAATTTTAAGAAGATAAACGTTAATATATAAGGTTTTAACAATTATTTTATCATTCTTATAAATAGAAAATATTAATTACGTTAATTAATACAACATGAGGTATTTTCTACAAATTATAAATTTAATGGGCTAAAAAGGAAATAATGGAGATGGACAAGCTACTTTTTAAGAAAGGGAAGAAGACATGGATTTAAAAGAGAAAAATAGTAATGGAGAGAGGTGAGATAAAATTTAATGAAGAAAAAATAAAAAATATAGAGGTGATAGAGAGAATAAATAAGTAGATGTGAGAGAAAAAAGGAAGTAAAGATATAATTAATATAAGAAATTTTCTCAATATTTAACTATATTAAATTTATTATTTTATCAAATCATATGATGCACCAAATTTATTATTATATGAAATTGTAATAATGTTATAAAGATATTATTAATAATTAATTACGTAAAAAATTAATATAAACAATCAATTATGATAATTTGACTTTTTTAGCATTAACAATTTAATAGAATAATTTGTTATTCATTAGATAAAGAAATACTATGAAAAAAAGATGCAATACAAAGACTTGAGAACCAAGACTACTCTCATCCAAACATGCTCATCTTTTGAGTTCTAATAAGATCTAATGTTATAATGCTAGTTTGGTCACACATACATATAAAGAAAAAATGATACTCATGTGATTATGTCTTGAAGATAATGAACAATTTCTAAAGTTTTTTAAATTATCGAAACATATGTTAGGTCATCCTTATATTTGGTGAGTCAAGACTTAAATAATTTGCCTTTCATTATAATTGGCCTTTCTTTATGAAATACATTTACATTTAATGAACAAGTTATCCACTTTAAACATGGTGAACTAGTCATGTTCAAAGCACCTTAGCGTGCTCAATAAATATTAAGGAATGAACACATGTGGATAGCCTTTGATAAGGTTTTATTTAACTATGAAATAGAATATTAGCCTCTTAATTTTAATGTACCATTTTTTCATGTCAATTTGAAATCATATTCAAGATTCTAAATAGTTTAAACATTTCTTTGAATTAGCAAATGAATAGGATTAAATTTTTTAATCAATCGATTCTTTTTCTGGTTTAAAACTTACTTAGGCTATTCATTCATTTACGTAACGTAATTCTACTTTTGAATAAATCTTTCCTTGGTCAAATGATACATTTATATTTTTGCAAATTTTATATTAGGTTGATTATTAAAACTTGATTACATAAAATGTTCTATTAAATTTTTCATAATTAAATAAATAAAAAAATTTATGTCACATCGCAAGTTGTGCCAAATGCAAAGTTCTCAAGTAGATCTTAAGCCCGAACTTTCAGTCAGGAAAAATAATCAGAGAAGCATAACAGGTGGAGCTGTTCTAGTACACGCTAAATTTATAAACATGGTGAGGTTGGCATTCCATAAAATCATGTAGCATTCAAACAAAATATAAGTATGGGTCTAGTTAGACATGAATAAACCTTTTTATTAAAAGCACACTCATTTGATTATTTCTAGTGCACACAAGCGAAGATCCAGCATAAATTAGTCTCAAAAGTTATACCGTGATGATTGCTTATAATGACCAAATGAGTTTCTGTTCATATAAGGTGGGCTGCATCCCTTTTGATTATCGTCATCCAAAACTAGTGGCACTTAGTGTCGTCCGATTGCACATTTTCACCATCACATGAATGGAGAATTCTTGTATCTTTAAACAGTAATCTTAATTGATCCAATCATCAATTTGATCAGTCAATTGAATGGATACTACTTCATACATTGTAATTGATTGATGCATCAGACATTCATAATCTCTTCTAACTTTATTAGATTACTATTATTATTTGTACTATTTGAAATAATTTATCTTTCATATGATGACCCATATCTTTCATGTTTGAATCACATGGTTTAGATTTAGTCCTGATTATACCACTAATTAATCAAATGAATCATATCACATTCAACTTCATCAAATGGCCCTAACCTAATCATGTTTCATCCATCCTTCCAAAACTCATCAACATTTATAAAGTTTGATTGGATGGGCAAGTTCTCCACTGTATCGATCTAACAGCTCCAATCAGTCCTACCTAATGGCTAAATAACATACATTATTATGCCATTATAGTTGACATTTGGGAAGAATAATTTAATGCCATTTTAAGCCATTAAGAAGCTACTTTTATTAAAAAAAATTCACTCACTTTCCAATGGCTATGAAAAAAAAATTTCCAAAAAAACCAAAACATTTCGAATGAAATGATTAATGAATGTGAAGGAGATTTTAACATTTCAAAGATGGGTTGTGCATAATTTATCTGACATCACATGTAGCTTACGACTACTTGAAATTCGATATTCTTCCAGGAAAGCCTAATTCCTCCATGTTTTTATTTTCTTAATTATCTTTATAATTTTAAGCTCTTTGTGCCTCTTTACATTCACCAACAAGTATAAGAGAATTTGCATTTTTTTATCAGAAATTTTGTTTCTTGTTGTGTTATTATTTTTCTTTAGGGTTGGATTTCTTAACAGTTGTGAATACTTGAGTTTCGTCTAGATGTTAGAAGCATGGGTTATAGTTGAACTAGTAAACGCCCTTAGGTTGTTGGTGAATATTAAGAAAAAATTTCAAATTGTGTTTCATTTACTAGTTGAGTTTTTCTTGATCTAATTATTCAATACAAGTTCTTATTTTGTTGAATCACCAAACAGTTTTGGTGTAACATTTCAACATTTAATTTTACAATAAAAATACAAATTAATATATATATGAAATTTTTTATAATTATAAAATTATTTTTGTAACTAATTGTTTAAAAAGAAATACAATCCAAAAGTTAGCAAAAAAGTTTAAAAACATAATTCGCTCAACTCTTGTGTGATTTGCACACTCGTTTTCACTTCAAAATAGAAATTTAAAATAATTTAATTATTATTATTATTATTTATATCATAATATATTCCAATATTTATGTTTTATTTATATTAAATTTATAATAATTTTCATAAATTATTATTTTTTATGCAATAAACAAAAATATTTAAGATTTTATTCCATTATAACATCATTATTGCAAATAAAAATTTTAAATTATTTAATAAATATAAATAATAAAATATTATATTTATAATAAACATTACGTATTAAATCATATAACATGGGAGATTTCTTAAATGTTAACTATTGATGAGCTAGAAAAGATAATAAAGATTGAGATAAACTTTCTGCTAAAGAGAGAAAAAGGCACAAATTAATAAGAGTAAAATGTAGAACAAAAAAGTAATAGAGAGATATAAGAAAAAAATTAATTAAGGGGAAGTAAAAAACATAAGAAAGATAGAGATAATAAATAAATAACATAAAAAGAGAAAAATGAAAAAATTGAGAAGGATAAAGGAGAGAGAAGAACAATATATGGAGATAAAGAATTAAAGGATAAATAAAGATTGAAAAGATAAATAGAGATTAATTATAAGAAAGAGAAGAAAGCGAAAGTATATGAGAAATTGTGAGATAAACAAAAAAAAGTGAGAGAAAAAAACAAAATAAAAGTTAAATCTTAATAATAAAAATTATAATATTTTTTATGTACAAAAAATAATTATATATATTATTTCACAATTATAAAGTATAAAAAATATTTTAGATTTATAAGAATTTTTAAGTTCTTAAATATTTAAAAAGTTTTTTACTACTAATTTAATTTTATTTTATTCATATGTATAATTAAAAAACATAATTTATAAAATTATAAATAATATTATTATTTCTATATATTATCTTTATGTGACATAGTCTAGATAATAAACATAAATAATTATTTATATTAATGATATAATTTTTTATTTACAATAATTTTTTAATATAATATTAATATATTTAAAAACTTCTGTGCACAACATGTGCATACAATTATAAATGTAAATTATTTATAATTTATTATAATTTACAAAAGTTTTTTTGTTGAATATTAAACAACATCAATGTTATTATTTTATTATTTGATATGTTGTGCTATATTAATTATTATATAAATTTAATAATAATTTTATAATGCTATTATTGACCAAAAATTAGTAAAATATTTATTATTGATTATCATTTATAATAGCTTAATTTTTTAATAATAGAATGTTATTAAAATAAATTTTTATTCATTTAAAAAAGAAACATTAAGAAAAATATGGTGAAACATTAGGACTTCTAAAATTTACAAGTATCGCAATACAACTCTCACCCAACAATACTTTATTTTGAAGTTCTAATAAGATCCTTTTCTATAATACTGGTATGATTGCGCACGCATACAAAAGATTAAGAAACAGAGATTTATGATTATTACCTTTAAAAATGAACTTTTTTTAAAAGTTTCGAAATTATCAAACATAAGCACCTTAAAAAATGTTTTTGCTCATTATACATGTGATAAAATACTATAATATCCATATTTCATTTATATAAAATTAAAAACAAAATTACATAAACTTTTATTTTTTATATCATAATCATTAATAAATAAGATTTTCTTCAATTATGTTATGATTCATAAAAATTAAAAAAATAAAATTGTGTAGTAAATTTACAAAATAAAATATGTATTTATCATTAATATTATATATTAAACAATGTAATTTAATAGTTTTCTTAAATATTATAAATTAATAGGCAAAAAAAAGTTAATTGAGATAGAGATAACTATTCTATAAAAGATAGAGAAAGTCACATAATTATAATGGCAAAATAACAGGGAAAATAGTGAGAGAGGGAGAGGAGAGAGATGATTTGAATAAATGGAAAAAAGGAGAGAAGATAATGAAGATAGAGAGAATAAATGAATAAGTGAAACAGATAGAAATAAGAAAATAAATAATGATGGAAGAGAGAGACACCTAGAAGAATATAAGAAGAAAGAGAATGAAGAGATAGATAAAAGAATAATAATAACAGATAGAAAAAAGTGAGAGAAAATGAGAGACATTAAGATAAATAAAAAAAGAGAGAAATAATTAAATACAAGTTAAATCATTATTATTAGTTATAACAAGTTAATAATATGTAATATTAAATAGTAATAAAATTTAAAATAATATTTTATTTTTTATTTTTATTTTAGAATATTGTAAACATTTGAAAGATTTTTTTATTATTAGTTTAACATTATTTGATTCAAAATTAAGATTAGAAACATTTATTAAGTAATAGATAACATAATTATTCAAATAAATTATTTTTTTATAATGTAATATAGATAATAAATATAAATAGTATTTAATATGAATCATATAATTTTTATTCATAATATTCTATTACATAATATTTCTACATTTAAATATTTTTATACTCAATATACATTTATTATTATAAACATAAATTAATTCTAATTAAATATAATTTATTAAACCTATTTTTCTTAATATTAAACTATATCAAACTTATTATTTTATAATATGAAATTATGTGTCGTTTTTATTAATATATGAAAATTATTGTAATGTTATAAAATTATTACTTGTAATTTATTAAAAAAATAATAATTATAAATTATCATTTAGAGTAACATATTTTTTCAATTTTAACATGTTATTAAAAACTTTTTTGTTCATTAGAAAAGGAAATACTACGAAAAAATAGGAGCAACATGCCAACCTCTCAAGAGGTCACCAATCCAAATACTATTATCATCTTAGTAGGCTTACATTAGAGTAATCATATTATTCAATGTTATAATGATGGTGTGCTTCCAAATGTAGCTAATTGAAAAACAAACACAGTTATGCAATTATCCTGAGAACAACGATCTATTTCGAACATTTTCTAAATTATGTAGCATATGCTCTTTTAAAAAAATTATAATTTTTATTTATGTCATAATGTATTTGAAATATTAAGTTTTATTTTTTTAAAATTAATTAAAAATTTCTTAAATAATTATTTTTGATAATGTTGACAATAATAAATTACATTTTATTTAATTATGTTATAATTCTTATAAATAGAAAATTAAATTACATAACAAATATAAAATAGAAAATATATATTTATCACAAATGTAATGTATCAAAATAAGCAACTAAAAAATTTCTAAAATATTGCGATTTGATGGACTAAAAAAGAGATAATATAGATAGAGATAACCATATTATTAGAGAGAAAAATTAATTGATGTATAAGTGTAGAAATGAGAAGAGAATAATAACAAAGAGAGATGATTTAATAAAGAAAAAGAAAAGAGAAAATAAAGGAGATAAAAATAATAAACTAATATATTTAAGGGAGAGAAATGAAAAAGTTGGGAAATAAAGACTAGAGGTTAAGAAGAATATAAGAAGATAAATAATGAAAAGACAAATAGCAAAATGTTAATATGGGAGAGAAGGAAGTAGGAGAATGTGAGAGGCATTGAGACAAAAGGGCAAATATGAGAAATAATTAACTAAATGATAAATCATAGTAATTGAACTTATAATATTTATTAAATACAACAAGTTAATCATATATACAATTTAATAATAAAAATATAAAAAAATTTGAGGTTTATTATTACTATTAAATGTCATAAATATTTAATAAATATTTTGATTATTAATTTAATATAAATTTATTCATACTTAAAATTTCAAATGTTAATTAAGTAAAAAAAAATATTATTATTTTAATGTAAAACCTTTACATGATATAATATAGATAATAAATATAAATTATACTTAACATTATGAAATAATTTTTGGTTTTTAATATTGTATCATATAATGTCAAAATTTTTAAAAAATTCTATTAATATTATGTGTACAGAATTCAAAAAATGTAAATTATAATTTACTATAACTGATATAAGTTATTTTGATTAATTTAAATCTATAATAAAGTTACTATTTTATTATATTATATGATGTGTCACACATTATTATATGAAATTAATAATAATTTTCTAAAGTTATTAACCACAATTTATTAATAAATTTGCAATTACTAACAATTATTTATAAAATTTTTTTTTTTTCTTATTAATATGTTATTAAAATCATTTATCATTCATTAGAAAAAAAATTTTATTAAAAAATAGGTAAAATAATAACACTTTTGAAGTGGTCACCAATTCTAGTACAACTTTTGCTCATGAATTGTTAACTTCAAAGTTCAAATATGTTCCAATGCTATAATGCTAATATGGTCACACATGCAAATAAATGATAAAGAATCACAGTTTTGGGATTATTTTCTTTAAGATAATTAATGATTTGTAAACTTTTTAGAATTATGAAACATATGTATGGGGTCACCCTTGTATTTCATGAGTTAAGCCATAAATGTATAACCTTTTTTCTAGTTGACTTGTTTATTATGTGATATGTTTACATGTAAACAATAGGCCATGCACTTTGAACGTGGTGAATTAGTGGTCTTCAAAGAACCTTGAAGTGTTCAAATAGTTTTAAGCATTGAAGTCAAGCGCATCAGCTTTGGCAAGGTTATATTTTCTTATGAAAAAGAATGTTAGCTTATTTATTTTAAAGTACTCTTATTTCATATCAATTTTAAATCAAACTTAGGCACTTAAATCATTTAATCGTCTCCTTTATTTAAGATATGAATATGATTAAATTTTTCAATGTCTTAATTCTTTCATTACTTCAAATGCTAACTATTTGTTGATTTAAGTAACATAACACTATTCTTTAATAATTGTTTCGTTGGTTAAATCATACTTTGTATTTTTATCCAATTTTATGTTAGATTGATTGTTAAATCTTGATTACATTGGAAAACTTATTCCATTAAAATTTCATAATTCGATAAATAAAAAATTTGTGTCATATCCAAACTTGTGCCTGAATGCTAAGGTCTCAGGCTAAATTTATGCCCAAACAATGCGTGAAGATAAACAATCCAAACTAGATCAGGTCGACCAAATCTAGTTCGTGGCAAATTCCTGAACCAAAAGAGGTAAGGTGTAGGATCAAAAGGACAGACATTCAAGCCAAATATAGGTATAGTTCTGGTCAAACGTGAACAAACATGTTTGTTACTAGTATGCCCAAGTGATTAAATCTCGAGCGCTTTAGTAGAAAGCTAATAACAATTAAACACCCAAGCAGATACCCACACAAATTCCTATAAAGACCAAATAAGTTCCTATTCCTACAATGCTGGTGTGGTCGAACATACATACAATTGAGCCAAAATCATAATTGGGCCATCATTGTGTTAAAGATAATGAACTATTTCTAAACATCTTTAAATTTTGAAAAAGAGCACTTTAAGAAAATAATGATTATAATATATATCATAATGCATTTTAATTTAAATATTTTATTAATATTGATTAATTAAAAATTTATGTAAAATCACATAGATATTAATAGATAAGATTTTCTTTTATCACATTATGATTCTCATAAATAAAAAACTAACTTATATAAAAAATAATAAATAATAAAATATATATTTTCAATAAATATTATATATTAAACTATTCAACATGAGATATTTGTTTGATTTATAATTGATAGGTTAAAAAAGAGAAAATAGAAATAAAGATCACTATTCCAAAAGAGAGAAGGACATGGACTGATAAGAGAAAAAAAGAGAAGAAAATAGTAATGAGATAAGATTAAAAAGGATTAAATAAAAAGAAAAATGAAAAGGAGAAAATAAAGAAATTGACAAAATTGATAAATAAGTAAAAGAGATTGAAAAATAAAAAAGTAGAGAATGATAGTGGAATGACCATGATGAACGTAAAAGGATAAAGATTTAAATTATAAATAAAACAATTATAATAAGAGAGAGAAAGATGTGAGTGAATTTGTGAGACTATGAGATAAAGGAAAAAGTGAGAGAAATAATTAAATAAAATTTAAATCTTAAAAACTAAGCATATAATATTGATTATATAAACTATTTAAGGATTTCAATTATTTACTATATTATAAACATTTAAAGAATAATTTGATTGTTAATTTTAAAATATTTTATTCATACTTATAATTAAAAAATTTAATAAATAAAAATTATATAATTATTTTAATACATTATCTTTATATGATGTAATATTTAATAAATATAGTAATATTTAACATTAATTTTAAAATTTTAGATTTCTAATATTCTACAACATAATATTGCAAAATTTGAAAACTTTTATAAATAATATATATGTATATATACAATTATTTATATAAATTAATTCTAATTTATTATAATTTAACTTAGTTATTTTATTTAATATTAATCTATATTAAAATTTTCATTTTTTTTGTCACATGGTGTGTCTTATTTATTATTATTTAAAATTGAAAACTATCTTATGATATTATTATTAATAACTAATTACAAAAATACAAATTATGTATTATTTTTTATAATAATTTAATTTTTTAAAATGAATAAATTATTAAAAAAAATTATCATTTATTAGAAGAAAGAATGTCGTAAAAAATATGTACAACTTAAGGACTTATCAAAAGGTCACTATCCCAAGACTACTCATGCTTCAGCATGCTTGACTTCAAACTTCTAATTAGATCATGTGTTAGAATGCCGTAGTAGTCACACTTACATATAGAAGAAAAAACTTTTAGTTGTGCTATTATTGTCATGAGTGTAATGAAATATTTTCAAAAGTTTTTAAAATATGATGTAAAAACTTTTAAAAAACGTTATGCATATTATATGTCATAATGTAATCTTACTATATATATTTTATTTATAAAAATTAATAAAAGATTATGTAAAATATTATTTTTGAGAAAATAGATATTAATACAAAAGTTTTTCTTTTATTATGTTGTCATTTGTAGAAAAAAATTAAATAATGCAAAATATGTAAATAAAAAAATTTATATTTATAATAAATAATATATAATAAGTGTTTCAACATTAGAAACTTCTTTAATAATGTTAATTGAGACATTGAAAAAATGACAATGGAGATGGAGATAACTATTCCATATGAGAGAGATAGAGGGTAAGAAAAAGGATTTATAGTAGAAAAATAGAGAAGAAAATGACAATCGAGAGAAATGAAAATCTATTTATTGAAGAGAAGAATAAAAAAGAGAGCACAAAAGAGATAGAGAGAATAAATAAATAAGTAAAAAAGTGAGTAAAATGAGAAAGTAAAGATGTATAGAAAAGAGAGAGAGAAGGTAACAAAAATGTAAAGAGAAAGATAATAAAGATGTAAATAAAAGAATGATAATAGGAGAGAGAAAAAATAAAAGAATGTGACAGACATTAAGATATAAAGAAAAAATAATTAAAAAAATGAAATATTAAAAAAAACTTGTATTATTTATTAAGTATGAAATTTTAATCATATATAATATTTTATAATAATAAAAAATAAAAATATTTAAGTTTTATTATTTTTTTTATTAATAAAATTATATAAGAAATATTTTGATTATTAATTATCTTCCTCATCCATCCCTAACTTTTTTGTCATTTTCCCTCTATCTCTTTCACTTATTTATTTATTCGCTTTATATCTTCTATGTACTCTCTTTTTTCCACTTAATTGAATTATTTCTTATCTCTCCCACTTAGTTTTTCTCTCTCTAATTTTGTCTTGTTAATTCATGACTTTCTCCCTTGCAAAATGGGTGCCTCATTTCCTATTAATGCCTTTTTAGGACATCAATTAATAATATTTAAAAAATATCTTGTGTTGCATATTTGAATATATAATATTTATGATAAATATATATTTTAGCATTTATATTTATTGCATAATTTATGTTTTTATTTATAAAGTGATAACATATTGAAAGATTATCTTAAGTATCAGTGTCTACACCACCAAAAATAATAGTTTATGAAATTTTTTATTAATTTTATATAAAAAAAATTGATATTAAAACAAATAATACATTGATAATAAAAGTAATTATTTAAAAATTTTATATCCTTGACAATTTTGAAAATTTTAGAAATCATTCGTTATCATCAACACAATAATCACACAACTATGATATTATATTTATTATAAGCATGTGTTACCACATGAGCATTAGAGAACTAGTTCACATTAGAACTCAAAAGTTAAACTTTTTTGGGTGAGAGTACTATTGGGAGAGATGACCTCTTAATAAGAACTGGTGTTACAAATATTTGTTCTTATTCCTTTTTCTAAAGAATTATAATTTTTTTAATAACCTATTAATTATTATAAATTAAGTTATTAGAAATTATTTTTTATAATTACAATTTTATTAATTAATTATTAATATTAACTTTATCATATTATTATTAATTTCATATAATAATAAATATGGTACATCACATGAAATAATGAAATAATAATTTTAAGATAGCTTAACATTAAGAAAAAAACTTATATCAATTATAATAAATTAGAAAAAAATTATACTTATAATCATTTATACAAGATGTGTATATACATTTTTAAATATTGTAATTTTATATTATAAAATATTAAAACTTAAAATTATATTGTTAAGTATTATTTATATTTATCATTTATAGTATGTCATAAAAAGATAAAATGTTAGACTATATATATATATATTATTTAATAAATTTTTTTAATTTCATGTATTAATAAAACATTATAAAATTAATAAAATATATAAAGTTTAAATATTTTTATTATTTTCAAATAATAATAAACCAGAAATATTCATTATAGTTTATTATTATTGAATATTTTGTATGATTAGCTATTATATTTAAAAACTATTATAAGTTTAATTATTAAGATTTAGCTTTTATTTAATTATTTCCCTCATTTTTTTCTTTATCTCAATTTCTCACTTATTCTCACACTTTCTTCCCTCTTATTATCATCCTATATTTTTCTCTTCAGTTTCTATCTCCTTATATTTCTCTTGGCCACTCTCTCAGCTATGCTTCTCCAATTTGTAATTTCTCTCTCTTTTACTTATTTATTTATTTCTTTGTTTCTTCCATGATCTCTCATCACTTTTCTACTTCATTAAATCATTTCTCATCTTTTCCTATGACTATTTGGTTTGTTATTTTTCTTTTGGGAATCTGTTTTTTTTTTGTCTTATAGATTTGTTATCTCCATCATCGATATCTATTTTTTATCCCATCAATTATTAATATTTAGGAAATCGTTTAAGTTGCATTGTTTAATATATAATTTTTATTATAAATTTATCTTTCATTACTTATAATTGTTACATAATTTAATTTTTTTTAAGAATGATAAAATAATTGAAACAATTATTATATATTAACGTCTAAATTGTCAAAAGTAAGAGTTTATTTAATTTGTTATTAAAGTTATATAAACATAATATTGTTACTAGAATATTTTATGACATATATAGTAAGTATAAATTTTTTTCAAACTTACATATTAGCACAAAAATAAGTGTTTGAATCCCACAAAAGAGGGTAAACTATGGCTTTTTACTATTTTTGTAAATTTTTGAATTATATTTATTTCAAAAAATTCATTATAAAAAATGTAATATTTATAGAGACGTTTAATTTGAAAATAAAATAATTTATAATTTTATAATAAAAACAAAAGTTAAAAATAGTATAGAAAAATTTTTTTATGGGTAAAGTCAAACTCGAACTTACATCCACCACCATTAGAGTTCTAAGAAATCTCTACTAGTAAAATAATTATAACTTGAGGTTTTTCTCATGATATCCTCTCACATACTTGCTTTTATATGTTTAATTATAACAAGCACTTTTATAAGCTCAAACAAAACTCACTTTTTTATGAGATCAACCAAACCATGGTTTCTAAAATGCTACGACACCCAACCCAAACGAAAAACAAATATAAAGCGTGAAGCAAACTTCTGATAAAAATGTACAATTTTTTCTATACTTCCTAATGAATTTGAAAGGGCACAAAGAGCTCAAAATCATGAAAAGAATTAAGAAAATGAAAGCTTAGAAGAATTTTCCCTAGTTGGAAGAATTTGAAATTTCAAGAAATCATAAGCTGAAGTTGTTAGAGAAATTTTATGCAAGTAGAGTATGATAACACCCCTCTTTGAGATGTTCAAATCTTATTCACATTCATTTACCATTCAATTGAAAATGGTTAAGTATTTACAACAAATGTTGTCATGGTGATTAGAAAGTGAGTTAAAAGTTGTATTAAAGACTACTTTGAAGCAACTTAAAAAGGTCTTAACATATTCTACCAAAATGGCTAGTGCAATAGTTTAATGATTGTTAGTTGTTTAGCTATTAGGTAGGATTTACTGGAGCTATTGTATTGACACAAAGGAGACTTCAATCATCTGATAAAGCACATTTAAGGTAGAGGAGTTTTAGACTGTTGGGTGATGCTAGAATTTATTGAGACCTTTTGATGAAGTCAGATGAGATGTGGATCATTCAATTAATTGATTGTATAATCAAAATTAGAACCTAATTGTAAGATTTAAATAGGACCAATCTGAAGCATCAAATCAACGATAGAGTTTTTAAAAATTAGAAATAATAATAATCATCTAATGAATTTGGACAAGATAACGATCATCAGATGGATTAATTGGATACAGTGAACGAAGCAATAATTGTCTAATCTTTTTATTAAATTGATGGTTGGATAGATTAAGATCTCTATTTAAAGGCAAAACTAATCTCCTCTATGTGATCACAAAATTTACATGATAATGTGGTGTTGAGCACTGGATAGTTTGGATGGAGACTATCATAAGGGTCATAGTCTCATATTGTGAGAGAGAAAACTTATTTGGTTTTTATTAAAATCTACCCAATTATCACCTGTGAGCCTAATGGGCTTACTTGGGTTTGATCAACACCAAACTTATATTTTGTTCAAATGCTTCTCAGTTTGATCCATTGCATTTTCTCATCCAGTTCATGAATTCACTATGAACTAGAATCGATTGACCTTATATGGATTTGACTATTTCTCCTAACTGCATGCTCAGGCTTAAGTTTATCCCAAGAATTTTAAATTCAGGTGCATCTTTGGATGTAGCATACAATTCTTTTTTTAAATTATAAAAAATTTACTAAAATTATTTTTATGCAATCTAGATTTAATAATATAACTAACATTAAATTTGAAAAAATTATAAGTTTCTTTTGCTCCAAATTATTCTTGTCACTAGACGTTTGGATTTAGTCATAACTTGAGATATAACATAAATGTTTTTTTATTTATTTTGTTATGAAAATTTTTAATTAAATTTATTTTCGATGTAATCCAAACTTTATAATCAATCTAACATAGAATTTGGAAAAAATATTATTGTATGATTTAACCAATGAAAAAAAGTTAAGATATAGAATTATGATAAATCAATGAATAGTTTAAGTAGTATAAAAACCAAAAAAAGGATTAAGAGGTTTAAAAATTTTAATTCGATTCATTTGCAAAATGAAGGAGATGATTAAATAAATTAGATTCCTAAATATGATCTTAAATTGATAAGAAAAGAGAGTGTCTTAATATCAATAAGCTAACATTCTATTTCATAATAAAATAAAACCTTATTAAAGTTGATACTTATGTCTTCAATAGTTTAAAATTGGTAAACACTCCAAGGTGCTTTGGAGAATGCTAGTTGACCTTCTTCAAAATACACAACTTGTTCTTTACATGTAAACCTACTTCACATTAAACAAGCTCTTTATAATAAAAGGCTAAACATTTAAGGCATGAGCCATCAAATACAAGGGTGACCCAAGACATATGCTTGATAATTTACAATGTTTTAAGAATGATTAATCTTCTTAAAACAATAATCACACAACTATTATTCTTTATCATTTGTTTGCTTGTGTGACCATGCTAGCATTATAGCATAGGATCTCATTGGAACACTAAGGTTAAGCATCCTTTGGAGAAAGTTGTTGTGGAATTGGTGGCCTCTTGACATGTGCTCCAGTTTTACAAATGTTTTTTTAACATTTCATTTTCTAATGAATGATAACTGATTTTAATAATGCATTAGTGTTAAAAAATGAAATTATTATAAATGATAGTTTATAATTATCATTTTAGTAATTAGTTTTTATTAATAACTTTATAATATTATTTTTAATTTTATAGAATAATAAAGAAAACATAACATAAGATATAATAAAATAATAATATTAATATAGTTTGACATTGACTAAAATTATGTATATAACTTAAAATGAACTAGAATTAGGTTATGTTTATAATTACATATGTAATGTGTGTAGAATTTTCTAAATATAGTAATATTATATATAATGATATTATAAATATAAAATTATATCATTGGTGCTAAATATTATTAATATTTATTACCTATATTACATTATATATACAAAATATATAAGAAATGTTATATTATTTATTATTTAAATAACTCTTTTTAATTTTAAGTATAAATAAAATAGTTTTAATTTAGTGGTCAAAATATTATTTAAATATTTATAATATTGAAGGACAGTATAGAACAAATTTTTTTATACACAATTATGACTTTGTTTTGCTTGCATTTGTTACCACATGAGTGTTATGCCACTAGATCTCATTAGAACTCAAAAGTTAAGCTTGCTTTGGTGAGAGTGGTATTGGTATGGGTGACCTCTTGAAGCTTCTTTGCGTTGGAAATATTTTTTCATTTTTCTTTTTCTAATGAATGATAGCTTTTTTAATTAAACATTAATGTTAAAAAATAAAATTATTATAAATGATAATTAGTAAACACCATTTAGTAATTAATTATTAATTATAACTCAATAATATGTTTATTAACTTTGTGTAATAATAAACATGACACATCAAATGATACTTAAAAATAACTTTAACATCACGTAATATTTACAAAAATAATTCTATAAAATATAATATATAAGATTTGAATTCTATTTATAGTAATATAGATGTGGCATTTATAATGGTTTTAAAAATTAATAATACTATATTATAAAATGTTACAATTCTAAAATTATATCATTGATGTAAAATAATATTTATATTTATTATATTTATTATGTCATATAAAGATAATATGCTAGAATAACTATAATTTTTAAAATAATTCTTTTAATGATATGAATAAACTATTACTAAATTAATATCCAAACAAAATTTTAAGTAATTCTTTTAATGATATGAATAATCTATTTTTAATATTTTATTGTAGTTATTTATTATAAATAACTTTTTTATTTGTTTAATTAAAATAATAATATTAAATATTGACATTTAACTTTTTTTAAATTATTTTTTCACATTTTTTCTTTATCTCAAATGTCTCTTATATTCTATCACATCATTCTCTCTCTTATTATCATTCTCTATTTTACTTTTCATTTCTTGGCCTAGCTTCTTTCACAATCCTTCTCTACTTTCACATTTCTCTATCTCTTTCGTTTATGTATTTATTCTCTCTATCTCCTCTATCTTTTTTCTTTTCTTTTTTGTTAATTAAATCAACTCTCAACTCTCTCCATTACTATTTTCTACACCTTTTTGCTTTTATCAATCCATGTCTTTCTCTCTTTTTTTATAGAATAATTATCTTTTTTTTCATTACCTCTATTTCAACCCATCTATTAAACATTTTTAAAAAATCTCTTATGGTGCATAGTTTTATCTATAATATTTAAGACAAAAATATATTTTATTATTTATATTTATTAAGTTATCTAATTTTTTTTATAAGAATCAATATAATAAAAAATCTTACGTATTATTATGTACACTATAAAAAATGATATCTTATGTGATTATTTGTTTATTTAATATAATCTAAAGAATTATATTAGAATATTTTTTGACATATTAATAAGAAAAATGTTTCTTTAAAAGTCCTTATTCCTGATAATTAAAAAATGTTTTTAATTTTAAAGATAATAAACACATAAAAATGATTTTTTTAGTTTCATATGCATATGTGACCACACCAATATTATAACACTAAATCACTTTAGAGCTTCAAGGTTAAGAGTTCTTTTGTGAGAGTACTACTAAGACATATGACTTCTTGAGCAAAACAAATGTGGCACATCATATGATATAATATAATAATAACTTTCATATAGCTTAATATTAAGAAAAATAATTTATATCAATTGTAATAATTCGATTTAATCTATTATTTTAACATTATATTTACCTATTTATGTTTTGTTTGAAATTTTTTAAATATTATGATATTATATTACAAATTATTAGAAATCTAAAATTATGTGGAGAATATTAAATATTATTTATATTTAATATATATATCAATTTAAAAAGAAAACATATTTGAATAATGTATAATATTTGTAGTCAAAAAAGTCTTTAAATATTTGTAATATTCTAAACAAATAGTAAGCCTCAAATAGTTTTTATGTTTTATTATTCATAAATTTTATATATGATTAAGTTGTTTTATTTAATAAATACTATAAGTTTAATTATTAAGGCTTAATTTTTATTTTATCATTTCTCTAAGTGTTATATCTTTGCCTCAATATCTCTTAGTTTTTCTCACTTTCTACTTTTTTCCATTATCGCTGTCTTTTTTGTCGCTTCATTCTCCATCTCATATTTTTCTTGACATCTAACTCTCCTATATCATTATTTATTTTCTCATTTCACTTTCCTTTTTAGTTATTTATTTATTCTCTTTATCTCTTTTATGTTCTATATTTTATTTTTCTTCTTCATTCACTCATCTCTCATTAATCACTATTACTTTTTTCTTCTCTTTTTTTGTTGTAAAGCTATAACTTTCTATCTTATACAATAGTCAACTCCATCACCATTATATATTTTTATCCCATATATTTGTAATACTTATATAATATCATTTGCTACATAATTTAATAAATAATATTTGTGTTAAATATTTATTTTTGTATTTATGTTAATTGTGTAGTTTAATTTTTTATTAATAAAATTGATAACATAGTGAAAGAAAATCTTATTTTTATTGTCTACATTATCAAAATAAGATGTGTATATTATGATATATTATGACATTTATAATAAGCATAAATTTCTTTTAAATGTCCAAATATTTGATAATTAAGAACATTTTGGAAACGGATCATTATATTAAATGCAACAATCACACAATAATGATTTTTTATGCGATGTATGCTCGTGTGTCCAAATGAGCATTATGGTAGTTGATCTCATTAAAGTATTAATGTTAAACTTGCTTAGCGAGTGTACAATTTGTTTGGGTGTCCTCTTGAGAACTCATTGTTTTGAAAATATTTTTCATATTACTTTTTCTAATAAACGATAATTTATTTTAACATGTAGATCTCAAAATTTTAAATTTTAATAAAAGATAGTTTATAATTAGTATATTAGTAATTAACATTTAATAACAATTCTACAAAATTTTTATTAATTTCATATAATTTAAAATAGGGCACATCATATGATATAATAAAATAATAAATTAAAATAAATTTTAATTTAAAAAAGTAAATAGTAGTTATGTATAACATTTCTTAAGTTAAATAACGTTATATTAAATAATATTTTATATTTACAAATTATATTATTATTATTAAATATTATTTATATTTATTATTAATATTATATAATATAAAAGTAATATTTTAGAATAATTATATTATTTGTTATTTAATAATATTTATTAAATATAATTATCAATAAAATAATATTAACTTAACAATCAAAATATTTTTTTTAAATATAAGAAATATTTTAAGATAATAATAATCTTCAAGCATTTGTTATATCTTTTATTTTTAAATGTTATATATGATTTAATTATTATATTTAATAATTGCTATAAATTTAATTATTTCTGTCACTTTTTTACTTTATCTTAATGTCTCTAATAATCTCTCCTCCATCCTTCACACTCCTATTATCATTCTTTATTTTTTTATATATTGTTTATCCTATTATTTTTCTTAGCCTCTTTTTATTATCTTTCTTTACATTTTTAAATTCTCTCTCTTTCATTTATTTATTTATTCACATATCTCCTCTATTTTCTCTCTCTTCTATTTCTATACATTAAATCATCTTGCATCTCACTCTTTTTTCATCTTATCAACTATGTCATTCTCTCTCTATTGTAGAATAATTATCTACAATTTATTATCTCTTTTTTAGATTGTTAGTTAATAATATTTGAGAAATCTCATAGGATGTATGCTTCAATATATAATATTTATGATAAATATGTATTTTATTATTTATATCTATCATTTAATTTAATTTTTTTCATAAGACAAATAGCATAATTAAAAAAAATCATATGTATTAATGTAAAAAATCAAAAAATCATATTTTATATAATTTTTTATTAGTTATATATATAATATTAATATTAGAATATATATTATGATACATATAATAGGATTAATTTTTTTAAAAGTCTGTATACATGATATTTTAGAAACTATTAAAAAACTATCATTATTTTAAAGACAATAATAATTAACAACAAATTTTTTCTTTTATATGCATGTCTGACAAAACCAATAATACAACATTGGATCTCATTAAAGCTTCAATGTTGAGCATGCTTTGCAAGGGTAGTAAAGGGATAGATGACCTCTTGATAAGTCATCATGTTGCATTAGTTTTCACAGAACTCTTTTTTCTAATGAATGAAAATTTATTTTAATAACATGTTAATGTTAAAAACTTAAATTATAATAAATGATAGTTCATAATAGGTGTTTTTGTCATTAGTTATCAATGATAACATTACAACATTTTTATGAATTTCATAAAATAATAAATATGCAAATCATATGATATAATAAAATAATAACTTTAGTATACATTGATATTGTGCAAAATAATGTATATGCATTATAAAAAATAAGACTAAATTTATTTTTATTAAAGTATATATATGTTGTGTGTAAAATTCTTTAAATATGTTAATATTACATTGTAAATTATTAAAATGTAAAAATTATGTCAAAATTATTAAATATTATTCATTTTTAGTATCTAAATTATATCATATAAAGATAATATATTATTATAATATTATTAGTTACTATTTAATTAATTTTTATTTAAAATTTTCATAAAACTAATATTAAAGTAATGGTCAAATAATCTTTAAATATTTCTAATATTCCAAAAAATAATAACCAATAAATATTTTTAAGATTTTATTATTATATATTATATATGATAAACTTATTATATTAAAAAAATAGCTTAAGTTTATTGTTTAACTTTATCTACTTTCCTTAATTTTTTCTATTTATCTCATTGCCTCTCATATTCTCTCACTTTCTACTCGCTGTTTTTTTTTATTATTTTACATAAGTCTCCAATTTATATCTATTTATTTCTTTCTTGGACTCTCTCCACTCTATTATTATCTACTTTCCCATCTTTTGTCTCTTTAACTTATTTATTCTCTATCGCTCATATGTTCTCTCTTTTCTTTCCCTCTCAAATAAATTGTCCCTTATATCTCTCTATTATTATTTTTCTCAATGTCTCTCAAATAAATTGTCCCTTAGAATAGTTATCTCTTTCTCTATCATCACTTTTCAAGACCACAAATTAATAACATTAAACAAAATCTCTCTTGTGGCATGGTTTAATGTATAGTACTTACAAAAGTAATACATTTTATTAATTATATTTGTCGCATAATTTAATTATTGTCTTATAAGAATGGTAATATAATAGAAAAAATGTTATTTATTAATGTCTATGCCCTAAAAAATAATAGCTTACATAATTTTATCTTAATATTATGTAAACAAAATATCGATATTAAAATATATTATGACATATAGATAGTCATATTTTTTAAAAGACCATAGACTTAATAATTTAGAAAATTTAGAAAATTCTTCAATTTCTACAAGATAATAATCACACACCTATGATTTTTTTATGTGTATGTGTGATGACACCAACATTATAACACTTGAACATATTAGAACTCTAAACCAAAGCATAATTAGTCTATAGTTTTTTTTGCAAAAGGTGACTTCTTTAGAGTTCTCATGTTGTACAAATTGTTTCATAGATATCCATTTTCCAAAAAATAATAATAGATTTTAATAACTTTCTATAGTAAAAATTTAAATTATTATAAGTTATAGTTTATAATTACCACTGTATTCATGAATTATCCAAAATAACTTTGTAATATTATTTTATAATGTCATATAATAATAAATATAGCACATTATATGATATAATAAATTAATAACTTCAATTTTCTTTAATATTCAACAAAATAGCTTGCATCAATTATAATGAACTAAATTTAATTTATGTTTTTAATAGTATATGTTGTGTATAAAATTTTTAAATGTCGTAATATTATATTTTAAAATATTATAAATAAAAAGTTATATGTTATATGTTAAAATATTATTTGTGTTTATTATGTATGTCAAACAATTAAAATATATTTTATTAAAATAATTAATTTGTTATTTTTTTTATTGAACTTTTTAAATTTTAAGTATGAATAAAATAACATAACATTAATAATATAAATATTCCTTAAATATTTGTAATATTCTAAAAGAATTATATAATTAAACTTTTTTTTATTTAATTATTACAAAATATTATCTCTAATTAACTTCTAATATTTAATAAATATTACTAGATTAATAACTATGATTTAACTTTCATCTAATTATTTCTCTCATTTTGTTTCTCTTTATCTAAATCTCTCTCCACTTCTCTCACTTCTCACTCTCTCCTATTATCATTGTCTTACTTATATCTTCATTTCCTACCTCCTTACATTTTTCTTGGAATCAAACTCTCCTTTATCATTTTTTATTTTCTCATTTCTCTTTTACATTTCTATTTATTCTCCATGTTACTTCCATGTTCTATATTTTCTTTTCTTCTTCATTAAATAAACTCTCATTAATCGAATTCTTTTTTCTCATTATTTTGTCTTCATTAATGCATGACTTTCTCTCTTTCTTATAGAATAGTTATCTCTATCTCTATTATCTCCTTTTTAGGTCGTCAATTAATAATACGTAAGAAATCTCACATGTTACAATATTTAATATATAATATTTATGATAAATATACATTTAATTATTTATATTTATTAAATAAATTAATTTTTTATTTATCAAAATGTTAACATAATGGAAGAAATAAGTGTCTTAATGTCTGCATACTAAAGACATAGTTAATGTGGTTTTTTTTAATTTTATATAAATAAAATATTTAAATTAAAATATATTATGACATTTGTAATTAGATTAACATTTTTAAAAGTGCATCTAACAAATAATATAAAGAAATGTTAAAATTGTTCATTATCTTTGTGACAGTAATCACATAACTATGATTATTTTTCTATTATATGTTGGTGTGACCACATCGGCATTATAAAATTGGATCTTATTTTACCTCCAAAGATAAGCTTCCTTGATAAGAGTATAGTATTGGGAAGGGTGACCTCTTAGAAAATCATTGTGTTGCACATATGTTTCATAAACAACTTTTTCTAAATAATGACAATTGATTTAAAAACATCTAATTCTTAAAAAATTAATTTATTATAAATGATACTTTATAGTAATTATTTTAGGAATTCATTGATAATAATAGCTTTATAACATTATTTTATATTTTATATAATAATAAACATGGCAAATATAAGATATAATAAAAAAATTATTATAATTTAATATTAAGTAAAAAAACTTATATAAATTATAATAAATTAGAATTAATTTATGTTTATATTACGATAGATGTGTGACTTAAAGAAATTTTAAAATATTACAAATAACATAATATTAATAGTTAAAATAATTTTTATATATTTTAAACATTCTAAAATAAAAATAAACATCAAATAGTTTCAATATTTTTACTTTATAAAATATTTTATATTATTAACTTGTTATATTTAAAAAATATTATATGTTTAACTATTAATATTTAACGTTTAATTGAATATTTCTATTACATTTTTCCCTTCATCACAATGTCTCTAATACTCTCTTAATTTTTACTCTGTTTTATTATAATTCTCTTGTCTCTTTGCTCTCTATCTCTTTATATTCTTCCTAAACATCAATTCTCATCTATCATTCTTCAATTTCTTATTTCTGTTTTTCTTTCACTTTTTATTTATTCTTTTTTTTCTTCTCTAAAATTCCTTGTGAATTCTATTAATGTGTAGCCATACAAATATTATATCATTAGATCTTCTTAAAACTCTAAAGTTAAGCATGCATGGACAAGAGTGGTACTGGGATGGGTGACCTCTTTATAATTCTTGATGTTCTACAAATGTTTACACAACATTCCACATTCTAATAAATGACATTATATTTTTAATAAGTTATTAATGTTAAACAATCAAACTATTATATTTGATAGTTTAGAATTACCAGTTTAGTAATTGATTTTTATTAAAAATTTATATCATTATTATTAATTTTATATAATATTAAATATGACACATAATATGATATAATAAAATATTACTTTTACTATATTTTAATTTTGAAATTAAAAACTTATATTAATTATAGTACATTAGAATTAATTTATGTTGATAATTGTATATATGTAATGTGTTTAGAATTTTTTAATAAAAGTAATATTATGTTATAGAATATTAGAAATGTAAAATTATATAAATGAAATTGGATATTAATCATAATTATTATCTATATTACATCATATAAAGTTAACATTTTAAAATAAATATATTATTTATTACTAAATTAACTTTTTTTAATTAATGTATGAATAAAAAATATTTAAATTAATAATTAAAGAAAATATTTTTCTACTTTATTATTACTAAATATTATATATGATTAACTTATTGTGTTAAATAATTATTATATGTTTAAGTTTTATGATTTAACTTTTATTTATTTTTTTTTTACTTACATCTCATCATCTCAATATCTCTCACACTTTCTGCCCTTTTTGATCATCATTCTCTCGTTTGTCTCTTCATTCTCTATCATATATTTCTCCAAGCCCCCAACTCTCGTCTATCACTCTTTACCTTCTCATTTCTTTTTCTCTCACATTTTAGTTGTTCTCTTTATCTCTTATATGCTCTCTTTTTTCTTTCTCTATTCAATAAATTGTCTCTCATCAATCTCTATTATTATTTTTCTCTCTATTTTGCTCTTATTAATTTGTGACTTTCATTTTCTTTTACAAAATAGTTGTCTTTATCTTTATTATCTTTTTCAGCCCATCAACTAAGAGTATTGATGAAATCTCTCATGTTTTAAAGTTTATAAATACCATTTTAGTATTTAAATTTTAATAATTATGTTATGATTATATTATCAATTTTATATAATAATGAATATGGCACATCATATGATATAATAGAGTAATGAAATTAATATAATTTGTTGTTGTGCAACATAACTTATCTTTATTTTTGAAGTTCTAATAAGATCCCATTCTATAATATATGTTTGATTATGCATGCATAGAAAAGATTAAGAAACATAGTTTTGTGATTATTACCTTTAAAAAAATGAATTTTTTCTGAAAGTTTCTAAATTATAAAAAGTAAACACCATAAAAAGTTTATGCTCATTATATATATTATAATATACTATAATATCTATATTTTATTTATATAAAATTATAAAAATTTTATGTAAACTATTATTTTTATATCATAATCATTAATAAATAAGATTTTCTTAAATTATGTTATCATTTTGAGAAATGAAAAAAATTAAATTATGTAACAACTATAAAAAATAAAATATGTATTTATCATTAATATTATATATTCACTATGCAAAATGAGATTTTTTTTAAATATTATAAATTAATGGGTTAGAAAAAGATAATTAAAATGGAGATAACTATTGTATAAAAGAGAGACCAAGTCACATAATTATAATGGGAAAATAAAAAGGAAAATAGTGAGAAAGAGAGGCAGGGAGAGATGTGAAATTATTTGAATAAGTGGAAAAAAGGAGAGAAGATAACGAGGATTGAGAGAATAAATAAATAAGTAAAAGAGATAGAAATAAGAAAATAAATAATAATAAAAGAGAGAGAGGCAAAAAAGAATATAAGAAGATATAGAATGAAGAGATAGATAAGAGAATGATAATAAGAGATAGAAAAAAGTGAGAGAAAATTAGAGTGATTAAGAAAAATAAAAAAAGAGAAATAATTAAGTATAAGTTAAATCAGTATTATTAGTTATAAAGAGTTAATAATATGTAATATTTAATAGTAATAAGATATAAAATAATATTTTTTGTTTATTATTATTTTACAATACTTTAAATATTTAAAAGATATTTTTGTTATCATTTTAAATTATTTAATTCCTAATTAAGAATAAAAACATTTATTAAGTAATAGATAACACAATTATTCTAATATATATTTTTTTAATGTAATATAGATAATAAATATAAATAATATTTAATATGAATGATATAATTTTGATTTATAATATTCTATTATATAATATTACTCCATTAAACATTTTTATACTCAATATACATATATTATTATAAACATAAATTAATTATAATTTAATGTAATTTATTTAAGCCGTTTTTATTAATATTAAACTTTATTAAAGTTACTATTTTATAATATCAAATTATGTAACATTTTTATTATTATATGAAAATGATCGTAATGTTATAAAATTATCACAAGTAATTTATTAAAAAAATAGAATTATAAATTATCATTTATGGTAGCATATTTTTTCAATTTTAACAAGTTATTAAAATCATTTTTTGTTTACCAGAAAGGAATTAATAAGAAAAAATAAGAGTAACATGTCGACCTATCAAGAGGTCACCCATCCAAATACTACTATCGTCCTAGTAGGCTTAACTTTGGAGTTCTAATATTATTCAGTGTTATAATGATGGTGTTGGCGCACTTGCATATAATTGAGAAACAATAATAGTTATGTGATTATTTTCTTGAAGATAATGACCTATTTTGAACATTATCTGAATTATGAAGCATATGCATTTTTATAAATATTATGGTTATTATTTATGTCACAATGTATTTGAATATGTAAATTTAATTTATTTAAAATTAATTAAAAATTTTGTAAATAATTATTTTTGGTAATGTAGAAATTAATAAATAACATTTTCTTTATGTTATCATTCTTATAAATAAAAAATGAAATTAAAAATATGCAACTAAAAGGATTTCTAAAATATTGCTAATCAATGGACTAAAAAAGAGGTAATGGAGATAGAGATAACCATATTATTAGAGTGAGAAAAAGTAATTGATGTATAAGAGTAGAAATGAGAAGAAACTAGTAATAAAGAGAGATGATTTAATAAACAAAAAAGAAAAGAGAAAATAAAGGTCATAAAAAGAATAAACAAAAATATTTAAGAGAGAGAAATGACAAAGTAGGGAAACATAGATTAGAGGTTAAGAAGAATATATGAAGATAAAGAACAAAAAGACAAATAACAAAATGTTAGTATAGGAGAGAAGGAAGTGCGAGAATGTGAGAGACATTAAGACAAAATGGGCAAATATAAGAAATAATTAAATAAATGTTAAATCATATTAATTAAACTTAAAATATTTATTAAATATAACAATTAATCATATATAGTGTTTAATAATAAAAAACATTAAAACATTTGAGGTTTATTATTATTATTATTATTAAATTCATAAATATTTAATAAATATTTTTATTATTAATTTAATATTATTTTATTCATACTTAAAATTTAAAATGTTAATTAGATATTAAAAGAAATAATTATTTTAATATAAAACCTTTTTGTGATGTAATATTGATAATAAATATATATAATACTTAACATTAATGATATAATTTTACATTTATAATATTGTATCATGCAATATTAAAATTCTTAGAAAATCCTATTCACATTATGTGTATGGAATTAAAAAAATGATAATTTTTAATTTATTAAAATTGATATAATTTATTTTTATAAGTATAAATATATAATAAATTTATTATTTTATTTAATCATATGATGTGTCACACATATTACTCTATGAAATTAATAATAATGTTATAAAGTTATTAACAATGATTTATTACTAAAATTTTAATTAATAATAATTATTTATAAAATTTTAATTTTTTCAGCAAAAATATGTTATTAAAATGATTTATCAGTCATTAGAAGAAAATATTATTATAAAAAATAGGTAAAATAATAGCATTTTTGAAGTGCTCACCAATTCTAACAATACTATTGCTTATTGCTGGTTAAATATATATCTTCAAAAATGTTTTAGTACTATAATGCTAATATGGTCACACATGCAAATAAATGATAAAGAAACATAGTTGTGGGATTATTTTCTTTAAGATAATTAATGATTTCTAAAATTTTTAGAATTATGAAACATAAGTGCTGGGTCACCCCTTGTATTTCACGTGTTAAGCCTTAAATGTATAACCATTTTTCTAATTGACTTGTTTAGTGTGTGATATGTTTACATGTAAAGAATAGAACATGCAATTTGAACATGGTGAATTAGTGTGTTCAAAGCACCATCGAGTATTCAACTAGCTTTAAGCATTGAAGTTAAGCACATCAACTTTGGTAAGGTTATATTTTCCTCTGAAATAGAATGTTAGCTTGCTTATTTTAAGGTACTCTCCTTTCATATCAATTTTAAATCATACTTAGGCACTATATCATTTAATCATCTCCTTTATTTAACAAATTAATATGATTAAATTTTCAATCTCTTAATTGTTTCATTACTTCAAATGCAAACCATTCGTTCATTTAAGTAACATAACACTGTTCTTTAATAATTGTTTCATTGGTTAAGTCATACTTTGTATTTTTGCCCAAATTTTTGTTAGTTTGATTGTTAAATCTTGATTTTATTAAAAAACTTATTCCATTAAACCTTTCATATTTATATAAACAAAAAAAATGGTTTCATATCCAAACCTATGCCTGAATGTTAAGGTCGCGGGCTAAATTTATGCCCAAACATTGGGTCAAAAAAACAATCCAAACTAGATTCGGTCTACAAAATCTAGTTCATGGAAAGTTCCTGAACCAAATGAGCTAAGGTGTACGATCAAAAGGAGAGACATCGAGGCAGATAAAGGTATAGGTCTTGTCCAACACGGATAAACTTGTATGTAACTAGTATTCCCAAGTCACTAAATCTCAAGCCCATTGGCACATAGCTAACAACAATTAGACACCAAACATATGCCCACATGAGTACTTATAAAGACAAAATAAGTTCCTAATCCTATAATACTGGTGTGGCCGTACATACATACAATTGAGACAAAATCAAAATTTAGCGATCATTGTCTTAAAGATAATGAACAATTCCTAAACTTTTCTAAATTTTGAAACATAAACATTTTTAAAAAAATAATGATTATTATATATATCATTATAAATTCTAATGTTAATATTTTATTAATATTGATTAACAAAAAAATATGTAAAATATTATTTTTGATCACATAGATATCAATGCATAAGATTTTCTTTTATCACATTACGATTCTTATAAATAAAAAATTAACTTATATGAAAAAAATAATAATAAAATATATATTTATAATAAATATTATATATTAAACTCCTCAAGAAGAGATATTTGCTTAATTTATTAATTGATTGGTTAAAAAAGATAAAATAGAAATAAAGATCACTATTTCATAAGAGAGAGAGGAACATGGATTGATAACAGAAAAATAGAGAAGAAAATAGTAATAGAAAGAGATTAAAGACAATTTAATAAAAAAATAGAAAAGAGAACATAAAAGAAATTGAAAAATAGATAAATAACTAAAAGAGATTGAAAATTTAAAAAGTAGAGAATGATATTGGAAAAAACAAGAGTATAAAAAGATAAAGATTAAAATGATAAACAAAATAATGATAGCAAGAGGGAGAAGGATGTGAGAGAATTTGGGAGACTATGAGATAAAAATAGTGAGACAAATAATTAAATAAAATTTAAATCTTAAAAATTAAGCTTATAGTATTGATTAAATATAAGATGTTAATCATATAAAATATTATCTAATAATACATTATAAAAACTATTTAAGGATTTCTATTATTTTAGAATATTATAAAAATTTAAAGATTATATAACAAATACATGTAATATTTAACATTAATTAAAAAATTTAGATTTCGAATATTCTATAACATAATATTACAAAATTTGAAAATTTTTATAAATAATATATATATAAATATATATTATTTTTAATATAAATTAATTTTAATTTGCTATAATTTAACTTATTTATTTTATCAAATATTAATCTATATTAAAATTTTAATTTTATTATATCATATTATGTGTCTTATTTATTATTATTTAAAATTGATAATAATGTTATGATGTTATTAGTAATAACTTATAATAAAATAAAAATATATACTATCATTTATAATAATTTAATTTTTAAACATTAAAAAATTATTAAAAATAATTATCTTTTTTTAGAAAAGGAATACTATGAAAAAATATGTGCAACATAACGACTTGTCAAAGGTTCAATATCTCAAGATTAATCTGTCATAAGGAAGCTTGACTTCAAACTTTTAATCAGATCAAGTGTTAGAATGCTGTAGTCGCACCTACACATTCAAGAAAAAAATTATAGTTGTGGTATTATTGTCATGAGCGTAATGAAATATTTCTAAAAGTTTTCATAATGTATTCTTATATATACATTTTATTTATAACAAATTAATAAAAGATTATGTAAACAATTATTTTTTAGAAAATAGATATCAATACAAAAGGTTTTCTTTTATTATGTTGTGATTCGTGGAAATAAAAAATTAAATTATCAAAAAAATATAAATAATAAAATATATATTTATACTAAATAATACACCATAAAATTTTCAATACTAGAGATTTCTTTAATAATGTTAATTGAGACATTGAAAAAATGACAATGGAGATGGAGATAACTACTCCACATGAGAGACAAAGTGAGGGTAAGACAAGGAATTATAAGAGAAAAATAGAGAAGAAAATAAAAATCAAGAGAAATGAGAGTCTATTTGTTGAAGAGGAGAACAAAGAGGAGATAGAGAGAATAAATAAATAATTAAAAAAGTTAGAAAAATGAGAAAGTAATGAATAATAGAAAAGTGAGAGAGAAGCTAACAAAAATATAAAGAGAAAGATAATAAAGATGTATATAAAAGAATGATAATAGGAGAGAGAAAAAAATGAAAGAATGTAACAAACATTAAGATAAAAAAATGACAAAAAAAATCAAATCTTAAAAATTAATCTTATAATATTTATTAAGTATTGAATGTTAATCATATATAATATTTAATAATAATAAAAAATAAAAAATATTTAAACTTTATTTTTATTTTTTGCTAATAAAAATATTTAAGAAATATTTTGATTATTAATTCTCTTTCTCATCCATCCCTATTCTCATTATGTCTTCTATGTGCTCTCTTTTGATGACTTAATTTAATTATTTCTCTTCTCTCCCTCTTAGTTTTTCTCTCTAATTTTCTTTAATTAATTCATGACTTTCTCTCATGCAAAATGGGTACTTCTATTCCTTTAATGCTTTTTTAGTGCAACCATTAATAATATTTAAAAAAAATCTTGTGCTACATATTTCAATATATAATATTTATGATAAAAATATATTTTTAACATATATATTTATTGCATAATTTATGTTTTATTTATAAAGTGATAACATAATGAAAGAATATCTTATGTATCAATGTCTACACTACCAAAAATAATAGTTTATGAAATTTTATATTAATTTCATTTTAAAAAAATATAGTTATTAAAGCAAATAAGACATTTATAACAAAAATAATTATTTAAAAGTTGATATGCATGATAATTTTGAAAATTTTAGAAATCATTCATTATCATCAGCACAATAATCACACAACTATGATATTATATTTATTATAAGCATGTGTTACCACATGAGCATAAGAATACTAGATCGCATTAGAACTCAAAAGTTAAGCTTTTTTAGGTGAGAGTACTATTGGGATAGTGACCTCTTGATAAAAACTTGTGTCACAAATATTTTTTCTTATTTCTTTTTCTAAAGAATGATAATTTCTTTTAATAACATATTAATTCTTAAAAATTAAATTATTATAAATTATTTTTTATAATTTCAATTTTAGTAAATAATTATTAATATAAAATTTATAATATTATTATTAATTTTAAAGAATAATAAATATGACTCATCATATGAAATAATGAAATAACAATTTTAAAATTACTTAACATTAGGAAAAAAAACTTATACAAACTATAATAAATTCGAACCAATTTATATTTATAATGGTACATACATGATGTGTGCATACTATTTTAAATATTGTAATATTTTATTATGAAATATTAAAACTTAAAATTATATTGTTAAATATTTTTATATTTATCATCTATAGTACGTCATATAAAGATAAAATGTTAGACTCATTATATATATTATTATTAAATAAAATTTGTTAATTTATGTATTAAAAAAATTTTAAATTTAACAAAAAAAATATTGTTTAAATATTTTATTGTTTTAAATAATAATAAACCAAAAATATTCATTATAGTTTATTATTATGGAATATTATATATGATTAGCTATTACATTTAAAAACTATTATAAGTTTAATTATTAAGATTTAAATTTTCTTTAATTATTTCTCTCAGTTTTTTATCTGAATTTCTCTCATATTCTTGCACTTTCTTTCGTCTCTTATTATCATTCTATATTTTTCTCTCTAGTCTCTATCTCCTTATATTTCTTTTAGCCACTCTTTCATCTATCCTTCTCCAATTTCTAATTTCTCTCTTCATAATTTATTTATTCTCTTTATCTCCTCCATCTTCTCTCATCACTTTTCTATTTTATTAAATCATTTCTCATCTTTTTTAAAGACTATTTTTTTTTCATTTTACTTTTGTGAATCTGTTTTTTCTCTCTATCTTATAGAATAGTTATCTCCATCATCAATATCTTTTTGTTATCCCAACAATAAATAATATTGAGAAAATATCTTTTGTTGCATTGTTTATTTTATAATTTTTATTATAAATGTATCTTTTATTATTTATAATTATTACATAATTTTATTTTTTTATTTCAAAGAATGATAAAATAATGGAATCAATTAATATATATTAATGTCTACATTATCAAAAGTAATAGTTTATTTAATTTTGTATGAAATTTATATAAACACAATATTATTTGCTAGAATACTTTATGTCCAAAATCATAAGTATAAAGTTTTTTCAAACTTACATATTAGCAAAGTGTATGAATCCCACAACACATGGTGAATATTTGTTTTTGACTATTTTTATTAATTTTTGAATTATATTTATTTAAAAAAATCATTGTAAAATAATTTGTTCTTATAGAGATCTTGAATTTACAAATATAATAATTTAAAATTTTTATAATAAAAACAAAAGTTAATATAAAAAAAAATTTCGTAGCTCAGATCAAACTAGAACTTACATCCACCACTATTAGAGGTCTAAAAAATATCCACTAGTAAAATAATTATAACTTGATGTTTTCTTATGATAATGTCTCACATACTCGCTTTTAAAGGTTTAATTATAACTAGAGCTTTTACTAGCTCAAACATAACTCACTTTTTTATGGGATCAACCTAAGCAGGGTTTCTCAAATGTTGCAACACCCAACCAAAATAAAAAACAAAAATAAAACATGAAACAAACTTCCAATGAAAAATTTAAAAATTTTTCTATACTTCTTGATGAATTTAAAAAGGCAGAAAGAGCTCAAAATCATGAAAAGTATTGAGAAGATGAAATCTTCGAAGAATTTTGCTTAGTTGGAAGAATTTGGAATTTCAAGTAATTATAGCTGTAGGTGCTGCTAAGGAAAATTTACGCAAGCAGGGTATGACACTACACTTCTTTGAGATGTTCAAATCTTATTCATATTCATGTATCATTCAATTCATAATGGTTAGGTATTTACAAAAAATGTTGTCATGGTGATTAGAAAGTGAGTTAAAAGTTGTAATAAAAGGTACTTCTAAGCAACTTAAAAATATTTTAACATATTCTACAAAAATGGCTAGTGTAATAGCATAAGGATAGCTTGTTATTTAGCTATTTGGTAGGATTGACTGGTGTTGTTAGCTTGACATAGAGGAGACAAGTTTTAGACTGTTGGGTGAAGCTAGAACAATTAGAACTTGATTATAAGATTTAAATAGGACCATGCAGGATCACAAATCAAGGATAGAGTTTTAAAAAATTAGAAATAATAATAATCATCCAATGAATTTGGATGGGATAACGATCATCAGATGGATTAATTGGTTATAGTTAACGATGCAATAATCGTCTAATCTTTCGATTATGGCATACAATCAAACCAACATTGAATTTGAAAAAAAGGATAAGATTCTTATGCTCCATATTACATTTGTCACTAGACTTTTGCTTTTAGTCATTACTTGCGATGTAGTATAAATGTTTTTTTATGTATTTTGTTATGAAAATTTTAATTAATTTTTTTTAATGTAATCAAAATTTTATAATCAATATAACATAGAATTTTGCAAAAATACAAAAGTATGATTTAACCAATGAAAAAATGATTAAGTTATAGAATTATTATAAATCAATGAATAGCGTAAGTAGTATAAAAGCCAAAAAAAGATTTAAGTGGCTGAAAAATTTGAAACCCATTCAATTGCAAAATAAAGGAGATCATTATACAAATTAGATTTCTAAATATAATCTTAAATTGATATGAAAAGAGAGTGTCTATCAAGAAGCTAACATTCTACTTCATAACAAAATAAAAGCTTATTAAGTTGATACTCATGTCTTCAATTGTTTAGATTTGGTAAACACTCCAAGGTGCTTTAAAGAATGCTAGTTGACCATCTTCAAAATACATAGTTTGTTCATTACATGTAATCCTACTTCACATTAAACGAGCTCATTATAATCAAAGGCTAAACATTTAAGGCATGACCCATCAAACACAAGGGTGACCCAAGACATTTGTTTTATAATTTAGAATGTCTTAAGAATGAATAATCATCTTCAAACAATAATCACATAGCTATTATTCTTTATCAATTATCTAATTTTGTGACCATGTTTGCATTATAACATAGAATCTCATTGGAACACTAATGTTAAGCATCCTTTAGAAAAAGTAATTTTCGAATTTGTGACCACTTGACAAATGCTCGTGCTCTACAAATGTTTTCATAACATTTCTTTTTCTAATGAATGACAGTTAATTTTAATAATATATTAGTGTTAAAAAATTAAATTATTACAAATGATAGTTTATAATTGTCATTTTAGTAATTGGTTTTTATTAATATCATCATAATATTATATTTAATTTTATAGAATAATAAATAAAACATAATATATGATATAATAAAAAAAAGATATTAATATAGTTTGATATGGAGTAAAATTATTTATATAACTTAAAATGAACTAGGATTAGCTTATGTTTATAATTATATATGTAATATGTGTAAAAATTTTTAAATATTGTGATATTATGTAATATAATATTAGAAATCTAAAGTCATATCATTGATGTAAATATTATTAATATTTATTACCTATATTACTTCATATAAAGAAAATATATAAGAATTGTTATATTATTTACTATTTAGTTAACTCTTTTAATTTTAAGTATAAATAAAATACTATTAATTAAATGGTCAAAATATTGTTTAAATATTTATAATATCGCAAGATAAAATAGAGCAAATAATATATATTTTATAGTTATTAAAATAACAAATGATTAACTTATTATATTTAATAAATATTATACATTTAATTATTAAGATTTCACTTTTATTTTTTTCTTTCCTTCGCTTTTATTTATCTCTTCAATCTCTATCTTATATTTTTCCTAACGTCTCGCTTTTAATTTTTTATTTATTCTCTCCACCTTCTCTATTTTCTCACTTATTTTTCTCTTCATTAAATCATACGTGATCAATGTCTATTATTAATTTCTTTTCTTTTTTGTTATTACCAATTTATCACTTTCTCTTTCTATCATAAAATAGTTATGTCAATCTCCAATATCTAACTTTCAACTCGTCAATTAAACATTTTTATGGAATCTCTCATGTTGCATTCTTTACATCATAAGTTTTTTGATAAATATATATTTTATCATTTATATTTATTAAATAATTTAATTGTTTATTTATAAAAATTGTAATATAATGGAACAAAATGTTGTATAATTTTTTTAGTAAGTAAAATACCTTATATCAAAAATGAAAATTTATAAACCATTTACATTTATAATATCATATATATATATACTATGCATATATGTTTTTAAATATATTAATATTAAATTATAGAATATTAAAAAAAATAATTATATCATTAATGATAAATATTATTTATACTTATTTTATAAATTAAAATAAATAAGGATTATATTAAAATAATTATATTACTTATTGTTTAATTAAATTTTAATTTTAATAATGAGTAAAATAATATAATATTACTAATAAAAATGTTTTATAAATAATAATAATTAGCAAAAATAATAATAAAAATTATGTTTTTTAATACTTTAGTGTCATGAAATATTATATATGATTAACTTATTATAGTCAATAAAATAACAAGTTTAGTTATTAAGATTTCTTTTTTATTTAATTAATTCTCACTTTTTTCTCTTTATCTCAATATGTGTCACATTCTCTTATTTCCTACTCTGTCTTATTATCATTATATTATTTATCACTTTATTCTCTATCTTCTTATATTTTCTTATCCTAGAACTCCTATTTATGATTCTTTACTTTCTCATTTGTTGTTCTCTTCCAAATTTTTATTTATTATCTTTATTTTGTCAATGCTCTATCTTTTCTTTTTCTTTTACTTAACCCAACTCTCATCAATCTCTATTACTATTTTTACTTATAAATTTTTGACTTTCCTTATATCTCATAAAATAGATATCCCAACTCTATTATCTCTTTCTTTTCCCATAAATTAAAAATATTTGCATAATCTCTTAAGTTACATAAATTAATGTATAATATTTATTACAAATATCTATGTTTCCATTTATTTTTATTAAAAAATTTAATTTTTTATTTATCAGAATGATAACATAATTGAAGAAAATCTTATGCATTATTTAATATAAATAATAATTTTTGTAAATATTTAATTATTTAATATAAATAAACTATTGATATCAGAATATATTATGATATATACTAAATGTAACATTTCTTAAAAGTGTATTTGTATGATAGTTTAAAAAATTTTAGAAATAGTTAATTATCTTCAACACAATAAGCATATAACCAAATTTTTTTTTCTGTTGTACACATCTGCAACTACACTCGCATTATAACACTTGATCTCATTAGAGCTCAATAGTCAAGCTTACTTCTATGGGAGTGGTATTCGAATGGGTGAACTCGTGAGAAGTCCTTGTGTTACAAATATTTTTTCATATAACTATTTTTAATGAACAAAAAATGATTTTAATATGTTAATTTTAAAATAATAAATAATTATAAATTTTTATTTATAATTAAAATTTTAGAAGCTAATTATTAAAAAAAGCATTCTAACCATCTTCCTAGTTTTATATAATAAAAAATATGACACATTATATGATGTGATAAAATAATAACTTCAATAATGCTTAATGTTTAGGAAAATGTCTTATATCAACTATAATAAATTAGAATTAATTTATATTTATAATAGTATATATATTTATCACTATTTTATCACTATTTATATTTATAATAATATATATATTTATATGATATCTCATGTCTATTTATCACTATTTTCCTCTACATTTTTCTCTTATCAATCAATCCTTGACTTTCTCTCTCTTCTAGAATAATTATGTCCATTTTACTTGTCTCTTTTTATGCCCATCAATTAAAATTATTAAAAAATATCCTAAGTTTCATAATTTAATATATATTTATGGAAAATATATTTTTTGAATTTATATTTATTATATAATTAAATTTTTAATTTATAAGAATGATAACATAATGAAGTAAAACCTTATGTATCAATGTCTACACTACCAAAAGATAATAGTTTATGTAATTTTTAATTTTTTTATGTTAATAAAATGTTCATATTATTAAATATTATGTGAAATATAATAAGAATAATTTTTTTTTAAAATTTTATATGCTTCATAATTTAGAAAATTTTAGAAATGATTCATTATTCTCAAAATAATAATCACAGAATTATGACTTTTCTTTTACATGCATTTGTGACTAAACTAGCATTATAACATTGAATATTGTTAGAAGTACCAATTTAGGCATTTTTGGGTGAGTGTTTATTTGGATTGGCGACCACTTAATAAATATTAATGTTATATTTTTGTTTTATTAGATGATAATTTATTTCATTAACATCTTAATGTTAAAAAAGTAAATTGTATTAATGATAATTAATAACTATCATTTTAATAATTAATTTATTAATAATAACTTATTAATAATTTTTGTAAATTTTATTTAATAATAAATATGGCACATCATATGATACTATAAGTATGTTTTGTAATAAGGTTTTTCAAATATAGTAATATTAATTTATAAAATATTCAAAACCTAAAATTATATCACTAATGTTAAATATCAACTATAATAAATCATGTCAAAATAATATATTAGAATTATTGTATTATTTCTTTTCTAAAAAATTTCTTAATTGATGTATTAATGAAATAATATTATTTTTTATATTTTATTGTTATTAAATATTATATATAAATAAGTTATTATAATTTAAAAATAATTATAAGTTTAATTTTGAAGATTTAACATTTATTCAATTTATTTTTACTTTTTTCACTTTTTCTTAAATCTTCCAACAATCTTACTTCTTTCGCTCTGTTATTATCATTATATTTTTTGTCTATTCATTATCTATCTCTTTTTATGTTCTCTTTTTCTTTTGCTCTACATTCAATCATCTCTCATCTTTATTTATTTCTATTTTTATATCTATTTATCTCTTATTAATGTATGTCTTTTAACCGCCCATGCAAAATTATTATCTCCATCTGCATTATCTTTTTTTAGCACATCAATTGGTAATATTAAGGAAATTTCTTAGGTTGTATAGTTTAATGCTCAATAATTATTATAGATTTAGATTTTCTTATTTATATTAGTTAAAATAATTTAATGTTATCATAAGAATGATAACATAATAGATGAAAATCTTATGTATTAAAGTCTATGTTATAAAAATAATTCTTTACATAATATTTTCTTAATCTTATGTAATAAATTATGGATATTAAGATATATTATGACATATATATATATAAGCACAAATTATTTATGAAAGCATATATGCTTGATATTTTAGAAAATATTAGAAAATAGTTGATTATCTTTAAGACAATAATAAAACAACTATCATTTTATAGTATTAAGATGGGTGACATATATATATATATATATATATATATATATATATATATATATATATATATATATATATATATATATATATATATATATATATGCTTCACATATTATGACATATATATAAGCAAAATTTATTTTTAACAACATATATACTTCATATTTTAAAAAATAATAGAAAATAGCTGATTATCTTTAAGACAATAATCAAACAACTACGATTTTATAATATTCTAAAATAATAAGCATAAATTCTTTTTGAATGTTTATTTTAAAGTTAAAATAAGTGTGTGAAACCCACAAAAAGGGTGAATTATTATTTTCAAGAATTTATTGTAATTTATGGATTATATTTCTTCTCAAAAATTCATTATAAATATAGTTTAATATTTATAAAAAATTTATATTTTCTAATATAACAATTTATAATTTTATAATCAAAAAATTAAAATGGTACATTAAAATTTTTAAGAGGTTTGATTAATATTAAAACTAACATCTATGCCCAACTACGGTTGAATAACACTCCGCTACTAAAAGCATTACAACTTGAAGGTTTTCCTCATGATTCCCCTCTAACATAGTAGCTTTTGTTAATTGAATTATAACTTAAGTTTTTATAAGCTCAACACCAACATGATGTTTATGAGATAAAATCAAACTTAGTCTTTCATAAATTCTCATCAATGCAACCCAAAAAATCAAAAACACAAAAAAAAACAATTTTTTGATAAAAATGTGAAAAGGCATGAGGAGGTCAAAATTATGAAAAGAATTAAGAAAACAAATGCCTAGAAGAATTTGGCTTAGTAAAAACAATTTATGCTTGTTAATGAATGTAAAAAGCCATGAAGAGCTCAAAATTATCAAAGTTATTAAGGAGATGAATGCTTAAAAGAATTTGTCTTACTTGAAAAAATTTATAATATCAAGTAGTTGTAAGCCATAGGTGCTGTGAGAGAAAATTTATGCTAGTCAACTATGATGCAATCATTCTTTGGGATGTTAAATTATTGTTCATGTTCATTAGTAACTTCATTCACAATGGTTTGATATTCATAGAAAGTGTTTTGTCACAACTGTTAGAAAATATGTGAAAGCCTATTTCAAAAGTAGCTTCCAAATGACTTAAAAAATTCTTAAAATGTTCTTCCAAAAGGAATTTTATAGCTACACAACAATTGCAAGTTATTTAGTAATCAGGTATTTAGATGACTAAATATTATTTGAAATTCATATGAAAAGAGATTACGTAACACTCTAAGGTGCTCTAAAGATGGATAGTTCACTATTTTTAAAACACATAGTTTGTTCTTTACAGTAAACTAATTTCTCAATAAACAAGCCTATTTAAATAAACGGTTAAACACATAAGGCTTGACTCATCAAATATAATGTTGAACCAACACACATGCTTGATAATTTAAAGACATTTAGAAAATGGTTCATTATCTTCAAGATAATAATCACACAACTATTATTTTTTCTTTTGTATGCATGTGTGACCACGCCAAAATTTTGGCAATGGATCATATAAGAACTCCGACGTTATATTTGGTTAATATTAAAAAAACTAAATTATTATAACTAATTATCTATAATTAGTATTTTAATAATTAATTATTAATTAATACTTTATAACATTAGTGTTAATTTTATATAAAAATAGACATAACACATCATATGATATAATAAAAGAAGAAATTGAATTTACATTGTCATTTGGCAAAATAACTTAAATCAATTATAATAATAAGAATTAATTTATATATATATTAGTACAATTATCTTTGTTATAGAATTTTTAAATAAAGTAATAATATATTATACAATTTTAGAAAAAAATTATATAGTTAATATTTACTCATTTTTATATTATTGATTTATATTTTAAGATATAAAGAGAATGTATATGAATAATTATATTATTTTTAATTTTATTTGTTTTTTAAATTTATTTATGTATAAAATACTATTGAATTAGTAGACAAAATATTCTTAAAGCATTTTTAATATTATAAACTAATAAAAAAACACAAATTTTTTCAATTGTTTTATTATTAAATATAATATTTGTTTAAATTATTATAATTAATAAATATTATCAGTTTAATTATTAAGATTTCACTTTTATTTGATTATTTCTCTTGCTTTGTTTTTTTTGTCTCAATATCACTCACATTCCTTCACTTTATTTTCTCTTATTATCATTATTTTTTTCATCTCTTTATTCTTTATTGTTTTATATTTTTTAGCCCCTCCCTATCATTTAATCTTTTTTTACTTTTTTGTTTCTCTCTCTTTCACTAATTTATTTATTCTCTCTATCTCTTTTTTGTTTTATCCCTTCTTTTACTCTTTATTAAATCATTTCCCATCACTATTTATTGTTATTTTCTTTTTTATTTTTCTCTTATCATCTCTTTCCCTTGTCTCTCTTATGAAATAATTATCTCCATCTCTATTATCTCATTTTCAACCCATCAATTACAAATATTAAAGAAATCACCTGTGGTACAGTTTAGTATATAATATTAAATATAATATATATTTTATTATTTTGATATCATATATAATTTTATTTTTTATTAAGAGGGACGACAACATAAAAAAGACAATCGTCTGTATTAATGTCCACACTTTAAAATAATAGTTTACATAAATTTTACCAAATTATATAAAAAAAGATATTGATATTTAATTATATTATGACATATATATGAGCACAATGTTTTTAAAGGTGCATCTACTATATAATATAGAAATCTTAGAAAATGATTCATTATCTTCAATATATTTCTTACACAACTATTATTTTATCTTTGTTTTGTAGTGTAAACACAATATTATTATAGTACTAGATCTTTTTAGAATACCAAAGTTAAGCATACATGTCTGAGATTATTATTATGACGGGTGACTAACTGAGGAAGAGGAAGAGGAAGAAGAAGAAGAAGAAGAAGATGAAGAAGAAAAGGAAGAAGATGAAGAAGAAGAAGAAAAAGAAGAAGAAGAAGAAGAAGAAGGCGAAGTAGAAGAACAAGAAGAAGAAGATGAAGAAGAAGAAGTGGTAGAGGAAGAAGAAAAGGAAGAGGAAGAAGAAGAAAAAGAAGAAGAAGAAGAAATAAAAGAAGAAGAAATAAAAGAAGAAGAAGAAGAAGAAGAAGAATAAGAAGAAGAAGAAGAACAAAAAAAAGAAGAAAAACAATAAGAAGAAGAAGATGGAGATGAGGAAGAAGAAGAAGAAGAAGTAATAATAGCAGAAGGAGAACAAGAAGAAGAAGAAGAAGAAGAATTAGAAGAAGATGATGATGAAGAAGAAGAAGAAGAAAAAGATGGAGAAGAAGAATAAGAAAAGAAGAAGAAGAGGACGAAGGAGAAGTTGAAAGAGGAGAAGAAGAAGAAGAAGACGAAGAAGAAGAAGAAGAAGAAGAAGAGAAAAAAAGGAGAAGAAGAAGAAGAAGAAGAAGAAAAACAAGAAGAGGAAGAAAAAGAAGTAGAAGAAAAAGAAGAGGAAGAAGAAGGAAAAGAAGAAGAAGAAGAGGAAGAAGAAGTAGAAGAAGTAGAAGAAGAAGAAGAAGCAAAGCAAAAGAAGAGGAAGATGAAGAAAAAGAAGAACAAGAAGAGTAAGAAGAAAAAGAAGAAGCGGAAGCGAAAGAGGAAGGGGAGGAAGAAGAATAAGAAGTAGAAGAAGAAGATGGAGATGAAGTTGTCGAAGAAGAAGAAGCATGAGAAGAAGAAGAAGAAGAAGATGTTGACGACGAAGAAGAGGTGGAAGAAGAAGAAGGATAAAAAAAGGAAGAACAAGCAGAAGATGAAGACGAAGAAGAAGAAGAAGAAGAACAGGAAGAAGAAGAAGAAGAAGAAGAAGATGATGATGATGATCATGATGATGAAGAAGGAGAAGAAGAAAAAGATCATGAAGAAGAAGAGGAAGAAGAAGAGGAAGAAGAAGAAGAAGAAGAAGAAGAAGAAGAAAAAGAAGATGAAGAAGACGAAGAAAAAGAAGATGAAGATTTAGTAGAAAAATTTGGAGAAGAAGTAGAAGAAGAAGAAAAAGTGGAAGAAGAAGAAGAATTGGAAGAAGAAGAAGAAGAAGAAAAAGATGGAGTAGGTGGAGGAAGAGGAGAAGATGAAGAAGAAGAAGAAGAAGAAGAGAAAAAGAAGAGGACGATGAAAAAAAACAAGAAATAGAAGAACAAGATGAAGTAGAAGAGGAAAAGGAAGAGAAAGAGGAAGAGGAGAAAGAAGAAGAAGAAGAAGAAGAATATGATAATGATGATGAAGAAGAAGAGGAAGAGGAAGAGGAAGAGGAAGAAGAAGAGGTGATAGAATATGTAAAATATTCAAATAAAGAAAAAAAAGCAAGAAATAATTAATATTACAAAAAATATTTGAGATTTGCATATATTTTATTACATTAAAAATACTTAAAGAATATCTTTATTATTAATATTATATTATTTTATACATTCTTAAAATTAAAAAAACATTAATGAAATAATTAATAATATCATTATTCTAAAATAATTTAGTTAAATATTTAATTTTATCTTTTAGATTTCTAATATTATAAAATATAATATTATTATATTTAAATAATGCTAGACATAATATATATTTGTTAGTGTAAAAGTAAATTAATTCTAAGTTATTATAATTATATAAGTTATTTTGATAAATATGAAATTTTATTTTATTTATTATTATATTTTATCAAATGATGTTCTATAACTATAATTATATGAAATGAATAATAATATTATGACATTATTATTAATAATTAATAACTAAAATGATAATTACCAACTTTCATTTATGGTAATTTAAACTTTTTAACATTAATATGTTTTTGAAATACACTGTCATTCATTAGAAAAGGATTGCTATGAAAAAATATGTGCAGCACAATGACATCCCAAGACATTAGCCATCCCAATACTACAATAACATAAGTATGCTTGAATTTGGAGTTCTAATAAGTTCAAGTGCTATAATGATAGCTTGGTCACACAGGCATAAAAAAGAAAAAATCATTATTATGTGATTATTGTCTTGTAGTTGATGAATCACTTTATAATTTTTTTAATTATCAAGCGTATGATTTGGGTCACCCTTCTACTGGATCGGTTAACCCTTAAATATTTAGCTTTTTATTCTGATGGCCATGTTTATTATGAAATATGATTAATTATATTATGACATATATATGAGCACAATGTTTTTAAAGGTGCATCTGCTATATAATATAGAAATCTTAGAAAATGATTCATTATCTTCAAGATATTTCTTACACAACTATTATTTTATCTTTGTTTTGCAGTGTAAACACAATATTATTATAGTACTAGATCTTTCTAGAATACCAAAGTTAAGCATACATGTTTGAGATTATTATTATGAGGGGTGACTAACTTAGGAAGAGGAAGAGGAAGAAGAAGAAGAAGAAGAAGATGAAGAAGAAAAGGAAGAAGATGAAGAAGAAGAAGAAAAAGAAGAAGAAGAAGAAGGCGAAGTAGAAGAACAAGAAGAAGAAGATGAAGAAGAAGAAGTGGTAGAGGAAGAAGAAAAGGAAGAGGAAGAAGAAGAAAAAGAAGAAGAAGAAGAAATAGAAGAAGAAGAAATAAAAGAAGAAGAAGAAGAATAATAAGAAGAAGAAGAAGATGAAGAAGAACAAAAAAAAGAAGAAGAAAAAGAATAAGAAGAAGAAGATGGAGATGAGGAAGAAGAAGTAGAAGTAATAATAGCAGAAGGAGAACAAGAAGAAGAAGAAGAAGAAGAAGAATTAGAAGAAGATGATGAAGAAGAAGAAGAAGAACAAAAAGATGGAGAAGAAGAATAAGGTAAAAGAAGAAGAAGAAGAAGAAAAAGAAGAAAAAGAAGAAGAAGAAGAAGAGGATGAAGGAGAAGTTGAAAAAGGAGAAGAAGAAGAAGAAGACAAAGAACAAGAAGAAGAAGAAGAAGGGAAAAAAAGGAGAAGAAGAAGAGGAAGAAGAAGAAGAAGAGGAACAAGAAGAAAAACAAGAAAAGGAAGAAAAAGAAAAAGAAGAAGAAGGAAAAGAAGAAGAAGAAGAGGAAGAAGAAGAAGAAGCAGAAGAAGAAGAAGAAGCAAAGCAAAAGAAGAGGAAGACGAAGAAAAGGAAGAACAAGAAGAGTGAGAAGAAAAAGAAGAAGCGGAAGCGAAGGAGGAAGGGGAGGAAGAAGAATAAGAAGTAGAAGAAGAAGATGGAGATGAAGTTGTCGAAGAAGAAGAAGTATGAGAAGAAGAAGAAGAAGAAGATGTTGACGACGAAGAAGAGGTGGAAGAAGAAGAAGTATAAAAAAAGGAAGAACAAGCAGAAGATGAAGAAGAAGAAGAAGAAGAAGAAGAAGAACAGGAAGAACAAGAAGAAGAAGAAGAAGAAGATGATGATGATCATGATGATGAAGAAGGAGAAGAAGAAGAATAGGAAGAAGAAGGTGAAGAAGAAAAAGATCATGAAGAAGAAGAGGAAGAAGAAGAAGAAGAGAAGAAGAAGAAGAAAAAGAAGATGAAGAAAACGAAGAAAAAGAAGATGTAGATTTAGCAGAAAAAGTTCGAGAAGAAGAAGTAGAAGAAGAAGAAAAAGTGAAAGAAGAAGAAGAATTGGAAGAAGAAGAAGAAGAAGAAAAAGATGGAGTAAGTGGAGGAAGAGGAGAAGATGAAGAAGAAAAAGAAGAAGAAGAAGAGAAAAAGAAGAGGACGATGAAAAAAAAGAAGAAATAGAAGAACAAGATGAAGTAGAAGAGGAAAAGGAAGAGAAAGAGGAAGAGGAGAAAGAACAAGATGAAGAAGAAGAAGAAGATGATAATGATGATGAAGAAGAAGAGGAAGAGGAAGAGGAAGAGGAAGAGGAAGAAGAAGAAGTGAAAGAAGAAGAAGAAGAAGAAGAAGAAGTACAAGATGAAGAAGAAGAAGAAAAAATGGAGGAAAAGAAAAATAAAATAAGAATAATAAGAAGAAGAAGAAGAATATGAAGAAGATGATGATGAAGAAGAAGAAGAGGAAGAGGGAGAAGTATTAGTAGTAGTTTTGGAAGAAGAAGAAGAAGAAGTAGAAGAAGAAGAAAAAGAACATGAAAAGGAAGAGGAGGAGAGGAAGAAGAAGAAGAAGAAGAAGAAGAAGAAAAGAAAAGGAAGAAGAAGTAGTAGTAGAAGAAAATGGAGAAGGAGAAGAAGGAGAAGAAGATGAAGAAGATGAAGTAGAAGAAGAAAAAGAATAAGAAGAAGAAGAAGTAGAAGAAGAAAATGTAGTAGAAGAAGAAGAAGAAGACGAGGAGAAGCAAGAGGAGGAAGAAAACGTAGAGGAAGAAGAAGATGAAGAAGAAAAAGAAAAATGAGCAGCAAGAGGAAGAGAAGAAGAAAAAGAAGAAGAAGAAGAAGAAGGCAAAGTAGAAGAAGAGGGAGAAGAAGAAGAAGAAGAAGAAGAGGAAGAGGAAGAGGAAGAAGAAAAAGAAAAAGAAGAAGGAGAAGAAGAAGAATTAGAAGAAGAAGAAGAAGAAGAAGAAGATTTTGAAGATGAAGAAGAAGAAGCAGAACAAGAAGATGAAGAAGAAGAAGAAGAAGAAGAAGGAGAAAGATAATTTGGAGAAGCAGAACAGATGAAAAGGAAGAAGAAGAAGAAAAAGAGAAAGAAGAAGAAGAAGAAGAAGAAGAAAAAGAAGATGAAGAAGAAAAAGAAGACGAAGAAGATGTAGAAGAAGAAGAACAACAAGAAGAGGAAGAGAAGAAGAAGACAAGAAAGGAGGAGGAGGAGGAGGAGGTGGAAAAAAAGAAGAAGAAGAAGAACAAGAAGAAGATGATAGAAGAAGAGAACAAGAAGAAGAAAAAGGGGGAGGAGGAGGAGAAGTAGATGAAGAATAAGGGGAATAAGAAGAAGAGAACAAAAAGAATAAGAAGCAGTAGAAAAAAAAAGAACTTGAAAAAGAAGAAGAAGAAAATGAAGAAGAATAAGCAGAAGCAGAAGAAGAGGACGAAGAAGAAGAAGAAGAAAAAGAAGAAGAAAAAGAAGGAGAAGCACGTGAAGACGAAGACGAAGAAGAAGAAGAAAAAGAAGAAGGAAAAGAAGAAAATAAAGAAGAAGAAGAAGAAGAAGAAGAACAAGAAAAAGATGAAGCAGTAGAAGAAGAAGAAGTTGATGAAGAAGAAGAACATCTAGTAGTAGTAGTAGAAGAAGAAGAAGATGATGATGATGATGATGAAGACGAAGAAGAAAAAGAAGATAAGAAGAAGAAAAAGAAGAAGAAGGTAGAGGAGAGGGACGAGGAGGTAGAGTAGGAGAAGAGGAAGGGGGAGGAGAAGAAGAAGAAGAAGAGAAAGAGGAAAAAGAGGAGGAGGACGAAGAAGAAGAAGAAGAACAAGAAGAAGAGGAAGAAGTAGAAGAAGAAGAAGAAGAAGAAGAAGAAGATGAAGAAGAAGAGGAAGAGGAAGAAGAAAAGGAAGAATAAGAAGGAAAAGAAGAAGAAGAAGAAGAACAAAAAGAAGAAGAAGAAGATGATGATGATTATGAAGAAGAGGAAAAAGAAGAAAAAAAAGAATAAGAAGAAGATGGAGATGAAGAAGAGGAAGAAGAAGCAATCGTAGTAGTAGTAGTAGAAGAAGAAGAGGAAGAGGAAGAAGAATTAGAAGAAGATGATGATGAAGATAAGAAGAAGAAACGATGGAGAAGAAGAATAAGAGAAGGAGAAGAAGAAGAAGCAGTAGAAGAAGATGAAGAAGAAGAAGGATAAGAAGAAGAAGAAGAAGAAGAAAAAGAAGGAGTAGAAGGCGAAGAAGAAGATGAAGAAGAAGAAGAAGAAGAAGAGAACAAGAAGAAGTAGAATAAGAAGAAAAAGCAAATGAATAACCAAAAGGAGCAAGAAGAGAAGAAGAAAAAAAAGAAGAGAAGAAGAAGAAGAAGAAGAAGAAGAAGAAGATGAGGACTAGAAGAAGAAGAACAAGAAGAAGAAGAACTATAAGAAGATGAAGATGAAGAAGAAGTAGTAGAAGAAGTAGAAAAAGATGAAGAAGAAGAAGCAGAAAAAGAAGAAGAAGAAGAAGAAGAGGAAGAAGAAGAGGAAGAAGAAGAAGAAGAAGAAGAAGAAGAAGAAGAAGGAGAAAGAAAAGTTGGAGAGACAGAAGAGAAGAAAAAGAAGATAAAAAAGAAAAATAGCAAGAAGAAGAAGAAGAAGAAGAAGAAAAAGAAGAAGAGGAAGAAGAAGAGGAAGAAGATTTAGAAGAAGAAGAAGAAGAAGAAGAAGAAGAAGAGAGGAAGAAGACCAAGAAGAAGAAGGAGGTGGAGGAGGAGGAGGAGGGGGAGGAGGAGGAGGAGGAGAAAAGTAAAAGTAGAAGAAGAAGAAGGAGAAGAACAACAACAAGAAGAAAAGCGAGGAGAACAAGAAGAAGAAAGAGGGGGAGGAGGAGAAGAAGAAAAAGAAAAGGAGTGAAAGAAGAAGAGAAGAAAAGGAACAAGAAGTAGAAAAAGAAGAAGAACATGAAGAAGAAGAAGAAAATGTAGAAGAAAAAGAAGAAGAAGAAGAGGAAGAAAAAGAAGAAGAGGAAGAGGAAGACAAAGTAAAAGAAGGCCAAGAAGAAGTAGAAGAAGAAAAAGTAAAAGAAGAAGAAGAAAAAGAAGAATAAAAAGAGGAAGCATTAGAAGACGAAGAAGAAGAAGAAGAAGAAGATGAAGAAAAAGAAGAACAAAAGAAGAAGAATATAAAATTTAAAAAGAAGAAGAAGAAGAAAAAGGAGAAGAAGATGGTGATGAAAAAGAAGAAGAACAAAAAGAGGAAGTGGAAGAGAAAGGTGAAGAAGAAGAAGAAGAAGAAGAAGAAAAGGAAGAGGAAGAGGAAAAAGAAGAAGAAGAGAACAAGAAAAAAAGGAAAGAAGAGGAAGAAGAAGAAGGAGAAGGAGCAGGAGGAGGGGGAGGAGGAGGAGGTGGTGGAGGAGAATAAAAAAGAAGAAAAGAAAAAGGAAGAAGAAGAAGAAGAAAAAGAAGAAGAAGAAGAAGAAAAAGATGAAGAAGAAATGGAAGAAGAAGAAGAAGAATAAGAAGAAGTAGACGAAGATAAAGAAGTAGTAGTAATAGTAATAGTAGTAGTAGTAGATGAAGAAGAAGATGATTATGAAGAAGAAAAAGAAGAAAAAGAAGGAGAAGAAGAGTAAGAGAAGAAGAAGAAGAAGAAGAAGAAGAAAAACAAGAAGAAGAAGATGAAGAAGAAGAAGAAGAAGAAGAAGAAAAGGAAGAAAACGAAGAAGAAGAAGATGAAAAAGTAGAAGATGATGAAGAAAAGGAACAAGAAGAAGAAGATGAAGAAGAAGAAGAACAAGAAGAAGAAGAAGAGGAAGATGAAGAAGAAGAAGAGGAAGTGAAAGAGGAAGTGAAAGAAGATGAAGAAGAGGAAAAAAAAGAAAAAGAAGAAGATGAGGAGGAAGACTAAAAAGAAGAAAAAGAGGAATAAAAAGAAGAAGATTAAAAAGAGATGAAGAAGAAGAAGAAAAAGGAGTAGGAGGTTGAATAGGAGAAGAAGAAAAAGAAGAAGAAGAAGAGAAGAAGAAGAGAAAGATGAAGAAGAAGAAGAAAAAGAGGAAGATGAAGAAGAAGAAGATGAGGAAGTGAAAGAGGAAGTGGAAGAAGAAGAAGAAGAAGAAGAAGAAAAAGAAGAAGAAATGGAATAAGAAGAAAAAGAGGATGAGGAAGAAGAAGAAGAAGAGGAAGAGGAAGAGGAAGAGGAAGAAGAACTCAAAGAAGAAGAAGTAGAACACGAAGAAGAAGAAGTGGAAGAAAAGAATGAGAAGAAGAAGAAAAATAATTAGTATTAGTAATAGTAGAAGAAGAAGAAAAGGAAGAAGAAGTAGCAGTAGTGATAGAAGAAGAAGATGAAGAAGAAGAAGAAGAAGAAGTTGATTCTGAAGGGGAAGAAGAGGAAGAGGAAGATGAAGATGAAGAAGAAGAAAAAGTAGAAGAAAAAGAATAAGAAGTGGAAGAAGTGGAAGAAGAAGAAGAAGAGGTAGAAGAAGAGTAACAAAACGAAGATGAAGAGGAAGAAAAGGGCAAAAAGAAGAACAAGAATAAGATTTAGAAGAAAAACAAGAAGAAGCTAAAGAAGAAGAAGAAGAAGTTGAAGAAGAAGAAGAAGAAGTAGAAGAAGATGGAGAAGGATAAGAAGAAGAAGATGATGATTTAGAAGAAGAAAAAGAAGAAGAAGAAGATGAAGAAGAAGAAGTAGGAGAAGAAGTAGAGGAAGAAGAACAAGAAGAAGAAGAAGAAGAGAAAGAAAATGTAGAAGAAAAAGGAAAAGAAGAAGAAGAAGAAGAGAAGAAGAAGAAAAACAAGTAGAAGAAGAAAAAGAAGAAGCTGAGAAGAAGAAGAAAAAGGAGAAGAAGAATAAAAAGGAGTAGAAGAAGAAAGAGAGGAACAAGAAGAAGAAGAAGATGAAAAAGAAGAAGCATAAGAAAAATACGAAGTAGAAGAAGAAGAAGGAGGAGGAGGAAAAAACAAACAACAGAAGTAGAATAGAAGACAAAGAAGAAGAATAAGAAAAAGAGAAAGAAGATGAAGAAGAATAAGAAAAAGAAGAAATAGAAGAAGAAGAAGAAGATGATGAAGAACAAGAAGAAGAAAAAGAAGAAGATGAAGTAGAAGAAGAAAAAGAAAAAGAAGTAGAGGAAGTAGAAGAAGATGGAGAAGAAGAAGAAGTAGTAGTACTAGTAGAAGAAGAAGTAGAGGAAGAAGAAGTAGACGATTTTGAAGAAGAAGAAGAAAAAGAAGGGGAAGAAGAAGGAGAAGGAGAAGAAGAAGAAGAAGAAGAAGAAGAGGAAGATGAAGACGAAGATGAAAAAGAAGAACAAGAAGAAGCAGAGGAAGAAGAGGAGAAGAAGAAGAAGAAGAAGAAGAAGAAGTAGAAGAAGAAGAACAAGAAGAAGAAGAGTTGGAAGAACAAGAAGAACTAGAAGAACAAGAAGAAGAAGAAGAAAAAGAAGAAAAGAAGAAGAAGAAGAAGAGGAAGAGGAAGAGGGGAAGACGAAGATGAAAAAGAAGAACAAGAAGAAGAAGATGATGATGTAGAAGCTAAAGATGGGGAAGAGGAGAAGAAGAAGAAGAAGAAATGGATGAGGAAAAGGAAGAGGAAGAAGAAAAAGAAGAAGAATAGTAAATAGAAGAAGAAGAAGAATAATAAGAAGAAAAAGATGTTGAAAAAAAAGAAAAAGAAGAAGAAGAAGAAAAAGAAAAAGAGGAAGAAGAAGAGGAAGAAGACAAAGAAGACGAACAAGAAAAAGAAGTTGAAGAAGAAGAAAATTAAGAGGAAGCGGAATAAGAAGAAGATGAAGAAGAAGAAGAAGAAGATGATGATGATGATGATGATGAAGTAGAAGAAGATGAAGAAGAAAAAAAAAGAAGAAGAAGAAAAAAAAGAAGAAGAAGAAAAAAAAAGAAGAAGAATAAGAAGATGTAGAAGAAGACGGAGAAGTAGAAGAAGCAGTAGTGGTAGTAGTAGTAGAAGAAGAAGAAGAAGAAGAAGAAGAAGAAGAAGAAGAAGACGAAGAAGCAAAAGAAGAAGAGGAAGGAGAAGAAGAGGAAGAATAAGAGAGAAGAAGAAAAAGAAGGAAAAGAAGAAGAAGAACAAGAACAAGAACAAGAAGAAGAAGAAGAAGGAAGAAGAAGAAGAAGAAGAAGAAGATGATGATGAAGATGAAGAAGAGGTAGAATAGGAAGAAGAGGTGGAAGAAGAAGAAGGATAAGAAAATGATGAAGACGAAGAACAACAAGAAGAGAAGAAGAAGAAGAAGAAGGACAAGAAAAAGAGCAGGAGGAGGAAGAGTAGAAGAAAAGAAGAAGAGGAGGAGGTGGAGGAGGAGGAGGAGAAGAAGAAGCAGAAGAAGATGAAGAAGAAGAAGAAGAAGAGAAGGAGAAGAAGAAGGAGAAGAAGAAGAAGAGAAGTAGAAGTTTAAGAAGATGAAGAAGAAAAAGAAGAAGAAGAAGAAGAAGAAGAAGAAGAAGAGATTAAAAGGAAGAACAAGGACAAGAAAAAGAAGAAAAAAATGAAGAAAAATAAGAAAGAGAAGAAGAAGACAAGAAGAAGAAGGAAAAGAAGAAGGCAAAGAAGAAGAAGAAGCAGAAGAAGAAGAAGAAGAAGAAGAAGAAGAAGATGTTGAAAAAGAAGAGATGGAGAAGAAGATTAAGAAGTCGAAGAAGAAGAAGGGGAAGAGCAATAGGAAGTAGAAAAGAAGAAGAAGATGAAGAAGAACAAGAAGAAGAAGAAAAAGAATAAGAAGAAGAAGAACAAGTAGAAGAAAAAGAAGAAGTCGAAGAAGTAAAAGTAGGTGAAGAAGATGAAGAAGAAGAAGAAGAAGAAGAAGTGGAACAAGAAGAAAAATAATAATAATAAGAAGAAGAAGAAGAAGAGCAAGAAGAGTTAGAAGAAGCAGGAGGAGGAGAGGAGGAGGAGGAGGAGAAAAAGAAGAAGAAGACAAAGGAGAGAATAAAAAAGGGGAAGAAGAAGAACAAGAAGAAGAAGTAGAAGAAAAGGATGAAGAAGAAAATGACGAAAAAGCGGGAGAAGAAGAAGATGAAGAAGAGATGAAGAAGAACAAGAAAATGGAGTAAAAGGAGGAAGAGGAGAAGAAGAAGAAGAAGAAGAAGAAGCGAAGAAGAAGAGAAAGATGAAGAAAATGAAGAAGAAGAAGAGGAAGAAGAAGAAGAAGAAAAAGAGGAAGTGAAAGAGGAAGTGGAAGAAGAAGATGAATTAGAGGAAGAAGAAAAAGAAAATAAAGAAGAAGAAGAGGAAAAAGAAGAAGAAGATGAAGAAGAAGAAGAAGGAGAGGAAGAGGAAGGGGAAGAGGAAGACAAAGAAGAAGTAGCCAAAGAAAAAGAAGAACAAGAACAAGAAGAAGAAGAAGAAGATGAAGAAGTAGAAGATGAAGAAGAAGAAGAAGAAAAGGATGAGAAGAAGAATAAGATGATGATGATGAAAAAGAAGAAGAAGAAGAAGAAGAAGAAGGGGAAGAAGTAGAAGTTGAAGAAGATAAAGAAGAAGAAGAAGAAGAAGAAGAAGAACAAGAACAATAAGTGGAAGAGGAAGAGGAAATGGAAGAAGAAGAAAAAAAAGAAGAACAAGAAGAAGAAGGCGAATAAGAAGATGAGGAAGAAGATGAGAAAGAAGAATATGATGAAGAAGAAGAAGATGATGATGTTGAAGAAGAAGAAAAGGAAGAATACGAAGAAGAAGTAGAAGAAGTAATAAACATAGAAGAAGAAGGAGAAGATGAAGAAGTGGAAGAAGAAGAAGAAGAAGAAGCAGAAGAAGAATTAGAAGAAGATGAAGAATAAAAAAAAGAGCAAGAAGGAGAAGGAGAAAAACAAGAAGAAAAGAATAAGAAGATGAAGAAGAAAAA